>JADRCD010191566.1:3749-21293 GCA_019843815.1 Montemys delectorum | reverse complement strand
ATTCCCCAATACAAGGAATTTTGTTTCATTAGACCAATTGTAAGGGCAGTTTCTTCAAAAGGCAATGTATTTTTTCAAAGTCACATTTTAATAAAGTGATAAACTCTTTTAGAATCCATTCCAATTTGTCTTAATTTAAAGTTGTTAAGTTTAGCCAGTACATAATACACTTAGCAAAGAAGTAGCTAATGTTAATGAGTGGTTACTGTGCATTACACGTGAGCTAACTACTTAATAATTTCATTATCTTATTTGAACTTCCACAACCTCATAAGGAAGTTATTAAGAGATTTTCCTCATTTTATAGATGAAATAAAAAAAGGAACTTGGCATTGAAGATACAATCATGCCTATAGTTATAAGTAAAACTTCCCCTATGCATATGCCTTCCAGGAGGTCAAGGGCACTATTTAAAGCCCTTGCTCTACAGTATTTGCATTCTCTCCCATTGTCTGTGTGAGTCCTTGAGCTGAGACTACATTTCTTCAGTAAAGGCAGCCAAAGCATGAATAACTCTAGGTAAAGCAATTGTTTGCCTTAGGTCATGCACTGGGAAAAAACAGCAAAGGAGTACTGAGATGGCATTATTACACAGAGAGGAAAGATGGGGGCCAAAGGAAAAGGCGCTAGATTCTACAGAGCCCGGAAAAGCAGGCTTCCCCTTGCAGTTGTTCCATGACCTAGAATAAGGCTCTCATAATTCCACACTCACCAGTATCCATGAAGGACCACTCTAGAAATGTGTAAGTTTCCAAGTTCAAGTGGGCAACAGAGAGACTGCTTACAGTTCCAACTCTAGTCATTGACAGCAAAAACATACAAAGCTAGATGGTTCACCTGAAAAGATACAGAGATGGTTTGGGACCTGGGGTAGTAACAGCATCATCTACACATCTAAACTTCCCATGTATTTCTATATGTCAAGGAAAGAATATAGAAGTCCTGGGGAAAGTAGATGTGATTTGTGATATACTTGGAAGACAGGAAGGGACATCAAGAAAATGGTTATGCTACAGGGAAAGGGCAAGGCGGAGAAGGAAAATGAGGGAAGAGCACACATAAAGAAGGAAGAGAAAAGGAAGTCCAGTTTTAACTGACCAGTTTGGACTTCCTTTGCTGGACACATTTTCAAGCCTTTCAGTAGCCTGAACATACGTGAGCCCCTCAGCACTGCTGTATCTCTGGGCATGGCCTTCTATGAAAATAAAATCTCAGAATTCTCTTATAAGCAGTCTTAAATTCTCACAGTGAAGAAAAACAAGATTGCTAACCTAGTTCTTTTCACTTCCAACAGAATCGTCTGTTTTTTTCTTCTTTCTTGTCAAATGCAACTTAATGGTTGTGCCTCCTAAAAGTCAACACTTAAAGCTGGGGTTCACGTTTTCTCATTTAAGATCCCAAAATTACGGGATGTTATATAGTTTATGCAATAGTGGGAAAATATACTTTGTACCTGCTTTGAGAAATTCTGTTCTATGTGCACATTAATCATGTTTGGGTAATTTATTTCTGTATTTGTTCTGGCCAATTTTATTAGTTCTTTGGTTTGGCCAAGTGAACTGAAATCTGTTTTCTATTTCATCTCTCTGAACAAATGGTTGAGGTCTGTGCTAGCTTATAGAAAGCTGCTCCCTCTGCCTCGTTCTTGAATCTCAGCCACTTCTAGATGCATTCTTCTATACATCCCTCCATCAACTGCCTTACCGAATTTCTCTTCATATAGATCTGACTCCTTCAGAATGCTCAAGATTGTGTCAGAGCAGCATATCACATTGACTGTGCAGCTCAGGACCCAGCCATTAACCATTTTTGTCACTCAATGTTCAATGGTATCCTCAAACGTCTTATGAAGATGGTATGTACTATGGCCACTACATGTTCCATTAACAAGGGCACGTTCAGATTCCAGAGTAATCTTTGGCCCCTGCCACATAAATGTTCCTTTTGGTTATCTAAGCAAAGATCCTCTATCCTATTGCTTCTCAATCTTTTGGGTTCAGAAAGTTTCCTCCATTCCTCTTTTTGCTTTGTTTTTTTGTTTGTTTCTTTGTTGTTTTTGTTTTTTGTTTGTTTTTCGAGACAGAGTTTCTTTGTATAACCCTGACTGTCCTGGAATTCACTCTGTAGACCAGGCTGGCCTCGAACTCAGAAATCTGCCTGCCTCTGCCTCCCAAGTGCAGGGATTAAAGGTGTGCACCACCACTGCTGGATCCTCCATTCCTTAGTTCCCAAATCCCATCTCAAATATAGCAAAACGCTCTAGGACACATTGATTTGATTTTGCATTTCACATTCGCTACCCTTGCCTCCCTAAGAGTAGATTTCACCTTTAGTACAGACTGAATTCTTAAAAGAAAATAAGAGTACCTCAACAGGAATAGCAAATGATATTACCTGGATTTACTCCAACATCCATGATGCAAGAATGCCAAAAGGATGCTATCCTGTTTTGCTGCAACAGCCATAGAGCAGAACTAATAAACAATGCTAGATTTACTCCAATATCCAAGGACCAGGAATACTAAAGGATGCTACCTAGATTTACTGTGGCATTCATAGAGCAGGACTAGTAAAGAACCCTGGATTTACTCCAACATTCAAGGAGCGGGAATACTAAATGATACTACCAATGCCAACATCCATGTCAACAGGAATACTAAACAATGCTGGATTTGCTCCAATATCCATGTAGTGCTTCTGAGATAGAAATTTAGGGTGTTTTCTCCCCCTTTCAATGTCCGAACATCCATTATCTTCTGTTACTTCTGCCCACAAGCAAGTTACTGAGGAAAATTTCCATCTCTCTACTATGTGTTTTTCTACAATGTTTTGTCTTTATAGCTAATGTTTGGCTAATCCTTTTGAGTACCATTCATTTGCATCTAGTACATGGGTGCTTTTCTCATTAACAGAAATAATAAAAGTGGACCTAACTTTAACTATGTTAGAAAAAAGTTATAAATTCAAAAGTCATTGACCAAATACTGAGTTTAAATAGTTCCGGGCATTTTAAGAAATACAGATATAAAATAAGACATGAATCTCCTAGATATTCAGTCTGTGTAAGAATAAAGTTTGAGCTTTAAGCTGAATTTTTCAAACTGTCTCCATATATTCTTAAAACAATAGACATCAAATGAATGTAGAGGGATGAAGTTCCAATGGTGTGTTGAAAAGTACTTCCTTATTCTCAGACTTTTATGCTCTGTGTCACTTGGCAAATAACTAGAGACAAGAAATTTTGCTTGGAAGCTGTACAAAGACTGTTGAATGGGAGGGCGTTCTGGATTTCAGAATAAGATTGTGGACATTGCAGTCAGTCTCAGGTTAAATTTTTGACACTTCTGGGATTCTGGGACTCTGGGACTCTAGGACTAAAGGACTCTGAACCTAAAATAAATTATTAGCCCACTGGTTCCTTAGTCTTTCCATCTGCCTAGTGAGAACAATCCCATGCCTACTTCACTGAGTTTTGCAAGTATGGAATCAGATGCTGAGTGTAAACTATGTTCTGTCAGACTTACAGAAATAAATTATTAATTAATATAATCATGAGTAGTAAACTAATAAATTATTGTTGTAGCTATTCTCATTGCTATGTAAGATTAAAATCTCAGTGAAACACTAAGTGACATGGAATTTGATGGAAGAAAGAAAATTCTATTTGGAGAAACATTTTTTTCTCCATAATAGGAAAAAGACTGCTTTGCCTTTGTCTGATGACTAAGAATGTTAAACATATTTCCATGTGTCTAGTGGCCATTTGTATTTTTATTTTGAAAACTGTGTACTCATTTTGTTAGCTTATTTGCTGACTGAGATGTTTATGCACTGATGAGGAGTTCTAAAGAGGAGGAGAAGGAAGGAAGGAAGGAAGGAAGGAAGGAAGGAAGGAAGGAAGGAAGGGAGGGAGGGAAGGAATGAAAGAAGGAAGGAAGGAAGGAAGGAAGGAGGGAGGGAGGGAGGGAGGGAGGGAGGGAGGGAAGGAAGGAAGGGAGAGAGGGAGGAAGGAAGGAAGGAGGGAAGAGGAAGAGGACGAGAGAAGGAGAGGAGAAGGAGGCAAAGGGTAGATACAAGAATGGGGCCATAAGGAAATCCTCACCCATGGCTGGTGGAGATGTGAACAAGTGAAGCCACTATGGAAATTAGATTGACATTTCCTACTTAAAGAAAAACAATAGAGTTAGACATACCATATTAACCAGTTATATCACTTCTGGATATTCAGCTAAATGGCTCCAAGTTTAAAGATCACAGAGATACATCAATGTTCACTGAAGCTCTATCTAGAAGCTCTGAAATCCACCTTGGTGTCTGTTGACAGACAAACGAGAAAGTATGGTTTATATACACAATGGAATATTTTTAGCCATAAAGAACAGAGTTTTGTTATATGCATGAAAATGGAGATAACTGAAGAAAATTATATAAAGGAAATTAAGTCTATCTCTAAAAATAAGTATTTATGTTTTCTCTAATTTGTGATATAAATGCACAACAAAATTTATGTACACAAGAAGAGAAAGTAGGAAGGAAACTGTCTTAGGAAAAGTGGGGACTAAAAAGAGTGGGGGCAGAAGGAAAGGCTAGCTAAAAATAGGAGAGTTTGTTCAAAGCACTTTATATACTGGCAAGAATGGCTTATGTAATCCAGCTCAAATAAATAAATGGAAAGAAAGAAAGAAAGAAAGAAAGAAAGAAAGAAAGAAAGAAAGAAAGAAAGAAAGAGCCGGGCAGTGGTGGCGCATGCCTTTCATCCCAGCACTTGGGAGGCAGAAGCAGGCAGATTTTTTGAGTTCGAGGCCAGCCTGGTCTACAGAGTGAGTTCCAGGACAGCCAGGGCTACACAGAGAAACCCTGTCTCAAAAAAAAAAAAAAAAAGAAAGAAAGAAAGAAAGAAAGAAAGAAAGAAAGAAAGAAAGAAAGAAAGAAAGGGAGAGAGAAAGAGAGAGAGAAAGACAGAAACACAAAGGTGTGGTGCCCTTATATTGATGGCCAAATACTGAACATCTGAATAGCTATCCTTCGAAGAGGGAGGAAGAAGCACTATTAGTAACTATTCTTGCACAAAATCACAAACAAGGTCATCCTCAACTGAACTAGGACTTAGGGTCACCCTTTTTAGCATGCTCTGATTTCTGTTATTCTAAGTAAGATTTGTGGAAACTTATAAAGCACCAGCTACTACTCTGGGATGTTCTATTCATACTTTCCTTGAAATACCAACTGCTACAGAGAAAAAAGCTGAAGATCTAAAAGTTTGCCAGATAGATTTAGGAATCTATAGTCAAGAATGAAATTCAAATTTTTGCATCAGTGCCCTGTGGATAAATCTGATTCTGCATCTAAACTCTTACACAAACTGGACAAGCCATGCAGAGCTTCCTCTTCTACATTTACACTTGCAAATGGTAAAGATGATAGAATAATACCTGTACCATCATGGTACATGAAAAGCAGCATCACACATTGTGAGGCTAATAACAGGAGCTACTTGGATTAATTACTCTGGGAGAATTTTTTAGAGATCTTGTTGTGACTGATGTCCTTTAAGAAACATAGAAGCTGCTTATGAGATACAAGAACTGTGAGGAAGGCTGGCCATGGGCAGCACAAAGATGAGTAGCTCATGCAGGAGACTGAGGCTAAAGGAAAAGAGCGATGCAGAGAGTTGGTGAAGGTAGCCTTACATGGTCCGGTTGCTCCCAGAGTCGTCCAGTTATTGTGGAAAGGTTTTATTTAAATAAATGCTGTGACTAAGTCAAAAATACTGTAGCCTCACATTTTAAAAATCAAGTCTTAGAAGTACTTCACTTTAAAAAGGTACTAAGTATTACTTTTAAAATCTCACTAAAGAATAGCTTAATTCAGAACCTTTAGTGTAGGAAAAACTTGATAAAAATGTTTCCTATACCACAGTTCTTCAAATTTTGATTTTTTTCAGTGTGTGCGTGTATGTGTCTGTGTGCTTGTATATGTGTCTGTGTTTGTGCATGTTTGTGCCTGTGTATGTGCATATGTGCATGTGTGTATGTGCCTATGTGTGTACATGTATGTGTTTGTGTATGTGTCTGTGTGCATGTGTGTGTGTGTGTATATCTGTGTGTGTATATGTATTCATATGTGTACATGTAGGTGTGGGTTCTGGGGATGAAGCTCAGGTGCCCAGGTTTGTGGGACAAGTGTCTTTATCCACTGAGCCATATCACTCTCTGTTTTTAAGTTTGACAACACAATTCAACTACCTATGGGACTATTGCACATTAAAGATGGCCTCCCTCAAAAATCAAATCCTGATCTCTGAAGCATCAGGCAAAGTCTTAGGTATGTATATTTTCTGAAAGTTTCTAAGAGGTCTTAAAGGGTGATCAGGGCTGAGACCACTGACCACTATGAAGATAACAGCTGGAGTGAGCCTTCCACACTTTCTCCCCCAAAGTCCTAATTCGAATTATTTGTTCCTCACTAACCCTGCATCCCCACAACTTATAGACACCTCTCATTATTTTTCCCAAACAAACCCCAGTAACAGGAGGATTTCTGTTTGTTAATAAGACTCAAAATTATTCATCTTAATAACTTTTATATTTATATTTATTAGCAAACATTAAGGCAATTATGGAACATACTGAAATTGGAACAAGAGACTTTGGTGTGAAAACAGTAGATTTCTGAGAATTTTCCAGGTGTTTCCAGTTTTTTTGGCAATCAGACCTAGAAAGTCTGCATGTACCTACATTTGTAAAGGTAGTTCAGATAGCATTAGTTCATGAGTAACACAAAAACATAACTCAGTTACTACCAAAATACTTGCTTTATACCTTCTGTTCCCCACACTGGTAGGTGGTTTTATGTGTTATCTTCAAATGCACATTCTAACTGAAAGAATTGTTATCCCTAATTTATTTATGAGAAATTGTAGCCTAGAAACCCTACCCCTAACACTAGGTTTGGAGTCATCGTCTCAACCTATGAGACTTCAGACTGCAGCTCTTTCCACACATCCTCCCAACTTCTTTCTCAAAGGTAATCGTTACACTGAGAACGCGATCGTGACTGTGATATGGTAAACTCAGCACAAAGGAAACAAAGCCTACCAGAAGGGCTTAGAAATCTTACAGGAATTCTGAGATGCCTTTTTCTTTCAACATTTTGTGTTTCAAATACAATGATTGTGTGGAGATGCAGAAAATAGAGAATTGTTTATGGCACCATTTCTACTCCTGCTTCAGAGTTAGAGGAATATCATCAAGGTTCCTACAAACTACTTATCAGCAAACCTTTGTGGAAACAGCAGAAGCGTCAGATTTCTGTTCAGTCTTGCAAGAGCAAAAACATCTACATTGTCCTGGGAATGGAATGGAAAGCCAGCAGTCTATACATTGTGTATCTAAGCCGGTCTGTTGATTGTATTCAGATGTACTCGATAGTGTATGGGTTTGATGGTTTAGAGGAACTATCCTCCATCCACACAGGTAATTGTTTATGCTAAAGAAGTCAGCTAGAGTCCTGGCAAACTGATCAATTTAAAGAATAACTCAATGAGAGGAAATTCCTTAGGATGGCAATCCATGTTGTTTTTCAGGCAGATTTAAAGTTTGTACATAGGTGTTTGATGTTGAATTTTGTGTTGTTAAGAATTGGGCATTGACATTGCATATGAAATAAGATGATCTAGATTTTGTTATTGATTTAAGTACTAGGGGTAGTGAACACAGCTGAGGACATCAATTGCTAGACAGAAGAGATTTGAAAGAATAAAGAAATGTTAAGGAAAAGAGAAAATAAATCAGAGACTACCTGTAGAGCAAAGAATAATCGGACTCTCAACCACACTTACCCCCATAGGTTAGAGCTAGACACCAGGCGCAAAGGGAGTTTGATCTGGTTCTCAGTAAGAACTGGGGAATTGGACCACTTAGATGGAGAGCCGGGTGGGGCACAGTCTGCCTTCACTATACAGGACAGAGGGACAGTGGCTGAAGGGCAACAATTTTAAGTAATCAAGACAAGTAGAAATAAATAAAGGTTAAGGTAGATAATCAGAGGTTTGAAATAGACATAGAAAACTGTACAGCCACTGAAGGCTCATTCCCCAAACTGGACTTAAAAAAAAAATCAGACAACAAAAACCCAGAAAGCGCCGGGCAGTGATGGCACACTCCTTTAATCCCAGCACTTGGGAGGCAGAGGCAGGTGGATTTCTGAGTTCGAGGCCAGCCTGGTCTACAGAGTGAGTTTCAGGATGGCCAGGGCTATACAGAGAAACCCTGTCTCAAAAAATAAATAAATAAATAAATAAATAAATAAATAAATAAATAAATAAAAATAAAAATAAAAAACTCAAAACCCAGAAAGCTAGCAAAGCTGATAGAACCCTAATTTATTACAAGATATTCAGTGAGCCTGTCATTGTTAGTTACGAGACTGTGGAGACTGTGCAGACAGACGGAGTTCTTAGTATTGTGTCACAAAGCTAACAGCCATAGGAACGGCCTAGTGAGAATCAGACATCAGAGAGGACTTTGGAAGGAACAAGTGGCCAGAGGCCAGCTGTTGCTGTGCACAGCCTTGGTGGCAGCTGAGCCTTCAGTGGATGTACAGTCTTCATATGAGGGCAAAGTTTATGGCTGACACTCTAAGTATTTACATGTCTTTCGTCCAAGCCCAAAAGGAAAAGTCAGGTGTCACCCAATGGGCACACAATCCTGGGTTAAGGTCCCATAACACCCTGGCTAAACTCTGCGTTTCGGATGCCTTCATTACACTTAACAGAGCCTCAAGGCAGGAAGTAGTTCATTAGCACAGAAACTGAAGGGGGAAGCTGAAGAGAAAAACAGCTATGGGTTTATCAACTACGATGAGCAGGCTAAAGAGAACGGCTTCTGGGATTTGCTGGATGCTAAGCTCTGCTAACCAGTAAAAGATAACAAGCCCAGTTTGGAAGGCAAAAGTCCACAGTGGCTTAAGAAATCACAAAGAAATGGACGAGATCCTTGGATCTCTTCCAAAGGAGTGGGCAAACGGAAAGGAAGTCTATGAGGACAATCCAGAGAGGAGCTAGGAGCGGAGTGGGGCAGGGGAGGAAGGAAAGCAGAGAATGTGCACAAAGGAGAAAGAGTTACTACTTCAACAGTGTTCTTTACTTCTCAGACCATGTAGGGTTTCCCCAGAGACAATCCGAAGGAATCCCAAGCCAGGAGCTGTGACACTCTGAACATCTGCTTGGCCAGGGAGCCTTTTGATTTATGCAAATACCTTCTGATGATTTTCTCCAGCTAGGAGGCCAAATGTCCTGCCCATCATGCTTTTTCTCCTCTTTCTATCCCTTTTCCTCACCTCCACCCAGAGCCTACTACTTTCCTCTGAAATAAAAATATCACCTGTTTTTTTCCCTCTCCATAGCCACATGATTCTTTCATGCTTTTATTTTTGATAGCAAACTGTTTCAAGGTATGTCTGAGGGTTGTGCAAACCCTCTAAGGGATTATGGAATGAACAAGTTTGAGAACCATGCTCTAAATAAAGAATTGGAGGTGAAAATCTGTCATAATGAAAAATTAAACTAAACTGTCTGAAATAAAGCAACAAAGAAACTGACATCTTGGAAAGCAAAGAGAAGAATTCAGAATTCATCTAGCATGGGGCTGGTAACAAAGCCATTTTCTTGCCAATGCTGAAGTTACCTACCTGGGATGTCCTATGAAAACACAAGGTCTGAACTCAGCCTTGAACTCAGGACATGAAAGCCAGAAGCATGACTTTAGTCCTAAATTCAACACTTTCTACCAGTCTGAACAACCTGTGTGAGTGAATGGGCATGATAAAGTCAATGGACAACACGGACAGACTACTTCCTTATTAGGACCTCCATGGAATTCGCAATCTTCAAGTAAGCACAGGAGCATGCCTGTGAGGAGCCCAACGTAAAACACCGGCAGTTATTCCTTGTGCATCCTTTAGGTTAGTCGTACTTATAAGCATTAATTTGTAAAGTGGACATCATGTCAGAGGTGTAGAAATGATTAAGACGTTTTAAAAATCAATATTAGCTCTGAATGTTTTCTGTCTTAAGTAGGCTTCTTCTCTAGGCACTTCAGGGACCTTAGCTCACACATCTCCACAACTGTCTTAAAATACTAGGGTGACGGGCTGGCTGGAGGGTTGGATACGTGAGTGAGTAAGTGAAAGGAGAGACGGATGATCATCGGTTCACACACTAGGGATGAGAGACTGGGATTAATCTTCACACGGTCTTACTGTTATTGGAGTCATCTCCTTTTACTGGTTTGAACTATTTTTATTTGATATTCCAGTCTCAAATATATGTCTATCCAATCTCCCATCTCTCATCCCTCTCCAACTCTCAGCCCAGGTATTCAGTGTCTCCTTTGTTTTTTTCTTATCCAAAACTTGTCTAGAGAGCAGACGTGAAAAGTGAACTTAGTAAAGAATAAAATTTTGAAAGCAATGTACAAAGGGTTAAATGTAGGAGGGACAGGACAGAACCTGCTGCCTCCCCTCCATTGACTCACCGTGGTAACACTGGTTTTAAACCCTTGAATTCCACCCTTGCCTCCACTCAATCCTACAGCTCCCCTGCCTTTCCCAGCCAGTCCATCATCATTGCCACCCACTCCTCTGAAACATCCCAAAGAAAATGTGAAGACATTATGAGGGTGGTATTTCTGCTTTGGGTGGGCAAGGCTAGGAGAGTGCTGCTTTTCTGCTTTTAAAACCATAACCTTTCCTTGGGCTGTTGCTCCAAACAGTCAGGATGACCACAGCTTTCAGGGCATGGAACCTTACCATAAAGAAATGTCCCTGCATATTTGGAGACATAGGAGTTCCACAGTTAGGGCCAGATAGGCACGAGAAATCCTGGTCTAGCAAGTCTTTGGTTCAGAAAGCTGAGTTTACCAGTCCCCAAATGACCTGCCCGCTGACAAAAGCATGGTGGGGAGGTGGGCTGTATCTGAGCATCGTTTCCCTGTGTTTTGCACTGCCTTTTCATCATGGCTGCTTCATTCAATGAAATAATGGGGTAAAGCACTTAGACACATAACTGGACACAAATATGGTGGGTGTTACCACTGCTGCTTTCTAAAGGCAAATGAGTTACTACATTTCTAAAGAGTATGCCCAGAGAGAGCTCATCCCCCTGCCTCTCCAGTTCTAAGGCCTACTATACACAAGCTCTCCCTGAATATTTATATCACTTTCAAAAAAAAAAAAAACACATAATGGACAACTAACTTCTGTGCTTGGACACTGTCAGAATGCCTTTGTGCTTAGTGGACTGTAATCATTACTGAATTACATTAGATGCCAGTGGAGTTGCTTATTATAGCCGCAGAGTGCCAAAATGAGTCACTGTGATCGAATCTGCAGATATGACTACCAAGTGATGTATGTTTGAGTCTCCAGCCTGTAAAGTGTCTGGTCCCATGAAACATTCAAGGAGTCCTGTCCCTGTGATCTTGATCTGGAGGCACTATAGGCAATGAATAAGCAGTTTCATACTGCAGAAATCTAAGTGACAGTATTGCTCTAAGCCCTACAGAACACTTCCTTTTTCAGTAACTTGATTAAACTAATATATATATATATATATATATATATATATATATATATATATGCACACACACATATATATAGTATACCATAGAATAAGAACACAAAAACTTAATCATACATAATTATGAATGTCTCAAAGTTATTTTTGTGTAAAATGCTTCTTTGTGCTATAGTCTACGTAATAGCAAACATAGAGAACCAAATCTGTCATGTACTTCTATTTTTAAAAAAGCACTACATAATGAACAAGTAAGGGTTCCTTTTTCCTATAATTGAATTATTTCCTGAGAAATTATTTTAAAACCTATAAATAAACTCTTTTAAAGTCTGTTTTAAAGTCAATATAAAATTAATATGTTGATGACTCTGATACTAATATTTGAAATAAAGTAATAAGGCACTAATAAGTAATGACACTATATCTTGCAGGGGTCAATAAATACATAAGAATTATACCCAGTTTTCAGTAATGTTACAGTAACGAGATAACATCATAGTGTGTTGACAGAAGATTGCCAAAGTCTTGCTCCCCTGGGGCCTTTGCCACACGATGGTAAGACAGTGAGTGAGTAGGGGGACGAAGAGCATCAGGGCTATCAAAAGCATGTTCTT
The DNA here is from genome assembly GCA_019843815.1 of Montemys delectorum. Taxonomy (NCBI): domain Eukaryota; kingdom Metazoa; phylum Chordata; class Mammalia; order Rodentia; family Muridae; genus Montemys; species Montemys delectorum. Next base: position 9,104 of record JADRCD010191566.1, on the reverse strand, counting down.
GGGAAAGGAAGGTTTCAGAAGGATACTCGTGGAGTCATGTCGTGATTCGTTCAGTCTAGACATGGTAACCCTCATGGACTTTATTGAGAAGCAAGTCTTTGTCTTGTGGGTCAACAGCAAGCAAATTACTGCCAATTTTGGTTCGAATCATTTTGTCTCCATCCAGAATGTAAAGAACTCTATATACAAACAAGGAAACCATATTCCATGTGCTTCTGACTTCAGCTGGCTCTGTTCACACTGGACTGTATTTTCAGAGACGAATATTGGCATATGGAACACACTGACTTCATTTTGTGCAACTAGAGAAACGTTATTTCTTGAGGTCTCATTAGCATAGTTTGTGAAGTCTCATCCGTGTCTCTCATGGGCAAGAGGAGTAGTTTTTTTCTTGCTGCAAATGGGATAGAAGTTGAGGTTAAGACTCAGTGTGAGGAGAAGAGTCAAGGTAACTCCTCTAGTCTTCCCTCTCACCCACGTTTGTCTTGCAATGGTTGGGGCTGAGGCAGACATTACTTCTTTTCTGCATTCTCCTTCCCATTCCTGAAAAATTAGAAATATTTCTAGACTTCTCTGCTGGTATCTCCATTTCTAGTAAATTTCAAAGTGGAACTCAAGAAAGAAGAACATTCACAGTTGGGAGCAGGTGAGCCTGTAGAATAACTTCTCATGGCTGGGCACATGGAACAAAAGGCATTTCCTGTAATTTTATTCCTGTTCTGTCATTTGCTTTTATTCACTTTTCTTAAACCAATGTCTTTGAGTGAAGCCTCAAATCTAAAATAAATAAATAAATAAATACTTCAGTTGCTGGAAATATTAAATATGAATGACAAGTTCTCGAGCAATACTGGGGCTGGCCACTGGGGCATGGCTCCAACCGGGTGTTCTCATCTCAGCAGACTCTCTAGACCAGGGCTCAGGCCTGTTCCTGGAAATATTAAAAAGTTCCCATGCTTCACCCAGCTACTCTCAGCCCTGCTGGTTTCGCCGACCAATTCTTATCCTATGGAGATTCTGGCTTAGAGCTCCAAAATCTCTTCACCCAGCTCGCTAAATTCCCACTGGCGGATCGTTACCATGTTGGATGCTTCCAAAACCCCCACGACATTTGTGGTACACATCTGGCAAAACCTATACTTTGCTGCTGTGCTTTTCTCTCTTGAATCCAGTCTAACCGAACTGCCATGCAAACTTAGTTCGGAAACAATGGTAACTCAATCGCTGAGTGCAATAAGTAGAATCCTAATCTTGTAAACCATATTGATTCTAAATCCTCCGATGGCAAACCCTGGTGGATTTGCTACTTAATCCACCAATAGGAAACACCAATCTTGCCCTCTCTCCATCCCTGTCAAAAAAGGCCCCTAACTCTCTACTGCTTCCTCTCTTCCTCAGTCCAACCCAGAAGTCCCGCCTACTTCCCCAGTGATTGGCTCCTTTATTCATTAGGGGATTGGTTCACAAGAAGTCACATGACTCCTTTCTCCTTCTAGACAACCCCTCCTGGGAAACCAGGATTAATATTAGAATACAAACATCAACAGGGCCATCCACCACAAACTTCAGTTTCCATGTCTGAGACACTTGCTTCAGCATCTCAGGGATAACCATCTTCACTTCCTTTCTTTGTTTCTTTCTCTCTTTGTTTGTTTCTTTCTGTCTGTCTGCCTGTCTGTCTATCTATCTTTCTCTCTTTCTTTTCTTTTCCTCCAGGGTTTTAAACCCAGAACCATGCTCAAACTAGGCAAGCACTCAACCACTTACCCATGCCCTACACATCTTTAAGGAAGAGTGTGTCTCTATATCACAGGATTCTTACAAGGATTACGGGTTGCCACTAGTGATTCAGAAAAAGTCCTCCCAAGAGCAAATACCAATAAACAGTAACACTATTAAACCATCTAGGATTTCTCCACCCTCCCTCACCCCTCAGGGGAGTCCACATCCTTTCTACCAGCCAGGCTTCTCCAGCCACATCATGAAACCGGTATTACTATGTACAAGACATCATGGATTGAACTAAGGAGATGCCTCTATGAGTGAACCCTTTCTTAAATAGATAAAAGAGTGAGTTCCACTTCATGTTTCACTAGGAAGAGGCTGACAGAGCTCTATGAAGCATGAACTGTGTGACTCTGGCAGGTCAACTAGACTTCCTGAGCCTGGTCACAAATGTTGACACTAATGCTTCTCTCTGTGTGTCTCTCTGTGTCTCTCTGTGTCTCTCTGTCTCTCTGTGTGTGAGTGTGTGTGTGTGTGTGTGTGTGTGTGTGTGTGTGTGTGTCTCCATGTGGAGTCCAGAGCTCCACAATAATATCCACCTCCCTTTTAGAGGAAAAGTTTTTCACTGAACCCAGAATTCCCCAATTAGTTAGATTGGCTGGTGATCCCTGGGTCCTCCTCTCTCTGCCACAACACCGCCCTCCCTATCGCATGTCTGCTGAAGAACCAAAGTCCAGTCCTCATGCTTTCAGAGCTGCATGTCACTGACTGAGCCATTTCTCCATTCTCAACACCTTTGTTGTCTTCTTTTGCCATTTTTTCTACATCATTTTAGAAGACCCAGCTATATAAATGATTGGAATGACTTTCAAAACTGGGAGAGCAATCTGCAAAGTGTTTGCTATCAACATAAAATTTCTTTCATACTTGTGATAAGTTCAGGAGACTTCCTCTCGCTGCTCTAATAAATTGCTTTGGTTTCAGTTTCACCCTCTAGTCCAATTCTGCTTCTTACTAAGGAAGGACTTTTGGAGAACTTGACTACTTCAACATACACAATCCTTTATTCCTACTAGCATCTCATGAGGACCTAGTGAGGAGATGAGGGAACAGTCACGTATTAATCTTTAAATCCATTCCATATATATCTTTGGGAACATTCTTTCAATAATGAGTGTAAAGGCAAGCTTGCAATGTAAGGATTTTGTAAACAATTCAGAAGTTAAGTTTAGGGTGAAGCTTGAATTTTATTCATGCTATGCCAATTATATTTTCTCCTACTTCACTCTAGTACTCTGGCAGAGGGATCCACTTTTCATTAGAGTCAAATGCTCTACCCTGCCCTGGTAGACTGGTTAGACTAGGGAAACTGAATCTTTATCCCATTCAGATAAAGTTGCCCCGAGGGACACAAAAGGGACCTCCAGAGAAGTTGGGTAAACTGTGAATGGAGTCTTCTGAGCCAAAAGGAATTAACTACAAAAGGCCCCAGGTGGCTTTTCCTATCCTCCAAGAATTAACAATGTCTCATTGTTATTGAATCAACTTGTGGGATTATTTTTAAATGACAGAATGGATGTTACATATCCACTATATAACTCATTCTGGCCTGGAAGGAAATGGCCTGAAGTTTTCTCTGGGGAGCTGTGCAAACATCTGGATAAATTTGAAATCTTTTAATGTGAAAAAATCAGTAATTACCCTCAAACTTACTAACATCTACATCTTTTTCCTCTTTCTTAAAGATTAGGAAATTACTTCTCTGCCCAAGAGAATGAAAGGGGTGATTTACCAAAGAATTAATCTGGCAACATACCCACAAAGAGTGTAGTTACCAGCCTGACCACGTAGAACTCCAAAGAACATTTGTTTACACCAACTGCATTTTCATAGGTTTTTTTTTTCCTGTTAGTATAGTTTTCATTGGCATTAGATATGGAACTAACTGAATTTGTATTTTATCATTCAATATTATACAAGTGTTTATATTTTCATTCATCATTACCTTGTAGAGGGTCTGGCTACAAAACATAACTGAGAAGTCTGACATCTCTGGGCACATCCCGTTCTGGTAAACCTGGAGCAGAATTTCCAGGGGCCTGCATGGGCTATGACTCCAATCTCAGCACTCCACTCCAGATATTGACTTCTATCAAAGCAATGAACCCTTGTCACTCTTGTATTTTTAATAGTATTCCTTCCTCCTTATGTTACAAAGTATCCATTCTTCATTCTTGTACCAAATTCAGACTGTTTCTTACAGTTGAGCTTATAATTTGTTTTTTAATGTCATAAGCTTTTCTTCTCTTCCTCCTACCTCATTGTGTGGTCAGCAAATGCATGTATATCCATATACCTAGATATATACCCCTATATTTCCTTATTTGGGAAAGTTAGAACTGCTTCATTTTCTTGGTTTCATTTAGGTGTTCAATTCTGAATTATGAATCCCCTAAAGGAAGACAAATTTCATTTTCCTGGAAGGTGGCTCTGTCACAAAGCTTCATTTTGATTGTAAGCAAGTGGGGAGATAGGATTCCTTTAGAATTCCTGGCTCCTGATCAGAAGTAATAATTTATATGCTGTGACATTGAGTTTCAGTACTGGGAAACTTCTGAAGTTTTCGGAGGTATCAATGGTATGGTCAAAGACAGTTCAGGTCATGAATATTTGCTAGCACCGGCTGTATTGCTGACACCTATACTGTGGGCTCCATGAAGGTGGGCTTGGAATATCTTTTCGCAAAGACGTTATTGAGTGAGAGGCCAGTGGAGAAGTGGAGTTTCATGAGCCCTTGATGAAAGCTTTGCCAATACATGTAAACATGACTATAAACATGTAAACATGATTTCTAGCATTGCGCATTGAAATAGCAGCAAATTATAAAGGAAAAATAAATTCTCAACATAATCTGGTCTTTTTGATCCAAGCAGAACTATGAAAACAACTTTGAATAAAGTGGTCTAATAGTTATCAATTGATAAATTTTTTCTTATGTATAAGAACTACATACTTCTGTCATTGAAGATATATTTTCATCCTCTTTTCACTTGAGGAAAAGGAAGAAAGAATTAATACGTGTTCATGAACACAATATGACAGTTTCTAAAGTCTTTGAATTAACTCACCCATTTCTCCACAGTATATATTGCTGTCTCTAATTTGATTTGCCCAAAGTCAACAAGAAAATGGTAGCCAGTATTCACCAGTTTACTCCAGAACTCACAGTGAGTCTGTCACATCTATGCCAAAAGGAGCCTTAAAATTATAGTTCAATTAGATAAAGATGCATAGAGCTAGTCCAGAGAAATAGTTCTGTGACTACAGTATTTGCTATAGAATGAGGATCTGAGTTCAGAATCCCAACTCCCATGTGAACACCAGGCATGGCATACCTCTGTAACTTCAATACTTGCTTGCCAGCTAGTCCAGATGAAATGGAGAGTTCAGACTCAAGGAGATACTTTGTCTCAAAACATAAGGTGGATACTAGTAAAGAAAAGCATCAGATGTTAACCTCTAGCTTCCATGTACATGTGTGCCCGTGCACACGCTCTCTCTCTCTCTCTCTCTCTCTCTCACACACACACACACACACACACACACACACACACACACACACACACACAC
>JADRCD010191565.1:0-15130 GCA_019843815.1 Montemys delectorum | reverse complement strand
TGGAAACTTAAGGAGGAGCCTAGCTGGAGGAAGTGCTCATTCAGGCGTCCCTTTGAAGAGCCTGAAAGCATCCAGCTCATGGGGATAATCACTCTCTGCCACAGCTTCCTGTACCATGAAGCTCCGCCTTACACTACCACAGATTCTAGTCCCATGATGCTCTGCCTGTACCATGATGCTCCATCTCACACTGACACAAGCTTCCTGTACCATGATGCTCTGCCTCACAAGGACCCAGAATAGTCAGAGCCAAGGACTATGCATCAAAACTCTGAAGCTGTGAGCTTGAAGTAACCCTCCTTTAAGTCATTCTCTGAGGAATTACATTCACAGCTACTGAAAAATAATCTAAAACCTCAGAATCCTGGCAGCCTCCTTGGATTCTCTTGTTTGTCTTGTTTCTCTGTCTGCTCCTTAACTCAGGTCACTTTTAACGGAGTCATAGCTGCGTTTCTCACTCCGTGGCTTTGCCGGTCCCGATCACACAGGTTCCTCCACTGGTGATCCTTCCGCTCCATCTGTGGAGGAGTAGTTGGCTGTTCTCACTGCCTTCTGTGCCCTTGGAAGTTTTCGGTCCTGTAGGGAGGCCTTCTTCTAACCCAGGGTTAGGGTTGGTCATAAATCCATTATTTGTGTGTTGCCATTCGTGTCTGTATTTATGGCCTTAAAATAAAATCCAAACAACAATGACTTCCAATGTGAGTCACATTGGGATTTGGTGTCATATGGGCTATAATATGGAGCTGGTCCTAAATTATAGGGTTTCCGAGGTAAAGAGAGCAGGGGTGGGTTGTGTGTTAACATGAGTGGAGATCTGGACAGAGGTAAGAATAAGTGAAGAGGTGCCGAGTGCAAGGTCTTCACATGAAGAAGACACACTGGAGGAGGACAGCGTTTTCCACAGCAGCGTCCCCCTGTGAACAGCCTGACCCTCAGCAACATGCCTGGGACCCTGTACAGAGGGCACATCATAAATGCTCATTTAAACATTTAGTGAAAATGAATGAATGAATGAATGAATGTGTCAAGGAAAAGAAACAGTGCTGATGAAGGATGGATGACACAGAATTCCCCAGCAATACCTACTTAGTTTTGCTCTCAGGAGGATGCCAAGCTGGGGAGCAAATGCTAGAGTGTCTGTTTGTGGTGCTTTGTAGTAATGAATTGGCACAATAACTAACTAGCTAAATAAATAAATAAATAAATAAATAAATGAATGAATGAAAATAAAAAAAAGAAACCAAACCAAACCAAACCAAACCAAACAAAACAAAACAAAACAAAGCAAAACAAAAACCCAAAACAATCTCACACATTGTAGACTGGATTTAAATTAACCAGGATGTACACTTTTAAATATTTGTCCTTTATAGCTCATCTTTGTCTGGTCTCTCTTCCTCTCTCTTCGCACTCCAATCTGAAAATGCCTACCACACATCACTTTGATTATAAAAGTCTTTAGATGTATGATTTATTAAAATTACAAACAGACGCTACACAGTAATGCATTAATGGCCACAATAACCTAATAGATGTGATGGACTGCCCTGAACAGTGAGATAAAGGGGACTGTCTCCCGCCCTTTAGCTGAGTGTCTTAAAGTCACCCAAATGGAACACAGCTCCAGGATATATAGTCTTCAAGGTTAGAAACTCTCACAGTTCCAAATCTGTGTGCCATAAATAACACCGAATTTACAAACTGCCTTGGAAAAGGTCAGTGCATCCCCTTCCCTTTTAAAGCCGTTCTCTCTATTTATCACATTAGCATCCCTCTGATATTAATGTTCCACCTGCCTTGGAACCTAAGCTTGCTTGGAGGATAGTGATGAGACATTGGCTTATTGTATTATATATTTAAATGCAGAACATTTAAAATGATTTTATTTGCAAATTTGATTACTATCCTTGGTGGAAGGGGCAGGAATCAGATAAGAGAGACCCTAACCCTCAGCTAGGACAAGTCTTGTCTTAGGAATATATTAGAATTTTAAATCTGTTTTAGAAAAAAAAAAAACAGAATCTGTGTTTAAGGACTCAATGTTCTGAAAAAATTATGCTATGAATAATTGATAAGGAGGTGAAGCCTCCAAGTCCCTTTAACCAGGGCGGCTGATTAGCATACTTTCTGAAGAAACACCCTGGAAGCAAAACTTAGGAGTCTCCTCTGAGAAGCCACAGGCAGGTTCTTTCCTTTCCTGGGATGCAGAGATCGTGAGTCACTCAGTCCTACACCCCCTCTTAGCAGAGAAGGTCAGCCCTGCAGAGAGCAGCCAGAAGCTTCCTCCCATCAGGTAAGCCTGAGAGAGCTCGCAGGAGTCAGGGCTGCATTTCACAAATATTGACCTGTGAGGGCGGGGGAACAGGGGCATCTACCCAGCCTTGCTACACCCCAGCCCACCCTACAGACACTAAAGACTTGGCTTTTGCCTCCCTCCCTCCCTCCCCTCCTCCCTCCCTCCCTCCCATTTCCCTACTCCCTCTCCTTCCCTTCCTCCTTACTTCAATTTCTCTACAGATTGGGACAGGCACAGTGGTGACCCACTTTAATCTCAGTACTCAGGTAGCAGAGGCAGTCACATCTCTGTGACTTCAAGGTCAACCCAATCCCAGATCTATACAGAAGGTTGCAGGCCGGTTGACTGCATAGTGAGACTCTGTCCTGCAAGCAACAATTGCTCTCCAAATCTCTTTTCGAGTTTATAAAACTCAAACTATACAACCCATATACAAATAGATCCTCATTGTAGAAAGTTCAGAAATAAAACCATATCTAACCTTTTCTTGACTCCTATTGCTATGGTTTAAACATGCTGTCCCAAACATGTTTAAAAAACCAGAATCCCTAGTTCAACAGCCTTCAACAATCTAAGAGATGGTTGGATTAGCACCAGTTCTAAAGGAGTTTGACATTTCTAGTTCAGTGCAGAAACCAGAACGCTGAGCAATGGCTTTTCTGTAATCCATCCAGTGTGTTACAGTTTGCCACAGCCACACTATTCAAGGACACCTGTCATCATGTCCTGCCTCTCCCCTTCAAAATCCCCAGTGACTGAGCGACCTTTTAAACCTTTACCTGGGATGATGCTTCATTCTCAAGGATGGGTGCTGATACCTGTGTATGTTGGTGTAAACTGAAGGACTGTTCTTAAGCTTGTGTGTTCCTCTCAAACTGGCTTTTAAAATGCTTTTACATTTTACTGAAATGACAAGTAGAAACAGATTGCTCTAGTGTATTTCATTCACAAAGTGCTGCGGGACAAGGAGCTATCCACCCAACACCCAGTTTAAAAACTGACATGAAAACCAAAAGGTTCCTTTGCCTGCCCTCCCTTTGCCCGCCCTCCCTTTGCCCGCCCTCCCTTTGCCTGCCCTCCCTTCCCCTCCCTCCCTTTGCCCGCCCTCCCTTGCCCTCCCTCCCTTTGCCCGCCCTCCCTTCACCTCCCTCCCTGATCTCATGACTTGCTGCCGTTCTTTATTATTAAATGTATTTATTGTCTTTACAACCCAATATCAGCCCTTTGTCTCTTTCCAGTACCTCCCCCCACACAAGTCCTTCCCCCATTCTCCCCTTCCCTTCTTCCACTGAGGACAGACAAGCTGTCCATTTAGGGAAATAGGATCTGCAGGCAGGCAGGCAACAGGAGCAGCCTCTGCTCCAGTTGTTGGGGAACCCGCATGAAGACCAATCTGCTCATCTGCTACACATACGCAGGGGGCCTAGGTCTATCCTGTTCTTGCTTTTGGGTTGGTGATTCATTCAGTCACTGGGAGATCCCCCCAAGGGTCCAAGTTAGTTGACTATATTGGTCATCCTATGGAGTCCCTGTCCTCCTCAGGTCCTTCAATGTTTCTCCCAACTCTTTTCATAAAACTCCCTGAGCTGCATCTAATGTTTGGGTGTGAGTCTCTGCATCTCTTTCCATTTGCTACTGGGTGGAGGCTCTCAGGTTTCTGTCTGCAAGCATAACCGAGTATCATTAATAATGTCACACACTGGTTCTTGTCCGTGGGATAGGTCTCATTTTGGGCCAGTCATTAGTTGACAATTCCCTCAGATTCCGCTCTGTCTTTGTCCCTGTACATTTCTGTAGGCAGGACATATTTTGGGTCAGAGGCTTTGTGTATGGGCTACTGTTCTTTTCTTTCCACTGGAAGTCCTGTCTGGCTACAGGAAGTGGCCACTTCAGATCTATATCCCCCACTGCTAGGAATCTCAGCCAAAGTTTCCCCTTACACTATCAGGAGCCTCTCCCTATCCCAGATCTCCAGCAACTCCTAAAGGTTGGCTCTCCCAGCTGATCTCCCTTCTCTCTTCCCTGCTCTTGCTACATATGATCTCCCCTCACCTACCCTGTTCTCCTCCCTATCCCCTCTTCCACCCACTTACTCCTTCCATTGATCTCTGATATCTACTTTGTTTCCCCTCCTTAGAAGATTCAAACATCCTCTCTTGTGCCTTCCTTGTTTGGCTTCTTTGAGTCTGTTGATTATGGAATGGTTATCCTGTACTTTATGGCTAATATTCACTTATAAGTGAGTACATACCACTCATGTCCTTTTGGAACTGGGTCACCTCACTCAGGATATTTTCTAGTTCCATCCATTTGTCAGCGAAATCCATGATGTCATTGTTTTTAATGACTGAGAAGTATTCCAGTGTATAGATACACCACATTTTTTATCCATTCTTTAATTGAGAGACATCTAGATTGTTTCTAGTTTCTAGATATTATGAATAAGGCTGCTATGAGCATAGTCGAGCAAATATCCTTGTGGGATGGTAGAGCATCTTTTGGATATATGCCCAGGAGTGGTATAGTTGGATCTTGAGGTAGAACTATTCCTAATCTTCTGAGAAACTGCCAAATTGATTTGCAGAGTGGTTTTACAAGTTTTCACTCCCATCAGACATGGAGGAGTGGTCCCCTTGCTCCACATCCTTGGCAGCATGTGCTATGGCTTGAGTTTTTGGTCTTAGCGATTCTGATTGGTATAAGATAGAATCTCAGACTTGTTTTGATTTGCATTTCCCTGATCACTAAGGACATTGAACATTTCTTTAGGTGCTTCTCAGCCATTCAAGTTTCCTCTGTTGAGAATTTTGTTTAGCTCTGTATTCCATTTTTCAACTGGGTTACTTGGTTTGTTGCTGTCTAGCTTCTTGAGTTCTTTATATATTTTGGATACTGCACTCCGCCAGATGTAGGATTAGTGAAGATCTTTTCCCACTCAGTAGGCTGTCATTTTGTCCTGATGATAGTTGATATATATGTTGATAGTGATCTGATGCGATCCCATTTATTAATTCTTGACTTTAGTGCCTGAGCCATCGGTGTTCTGTTCAGGAAGCTGTCTTCTGTACGAATGAGTTCAAGGCTATTTCCCCCTTTGTATTAGATTTAGTGTATCTGATTTTATGTTGAGGTCTTTGATCCACTTGGACCAGTTTGGAGCAGGGTGATAAATATGGATATATTTGCATTCTTCTCCATGTAGTCATCCAGTTAGACCAGCAACATTTGTTGAAGATCCTCTCCCTTTTCTATTGTATGGTTTCAGCTTCTTTGTCAAAAATCAAGTGTCTGAAAATTTGCGAGTTTATTTCTGGGTCTTGATTCAATTCCATTGACCTATTTGTCTGGCTATCTCTGGAACACGGCCCAAAGCAATTATTATTGCTCTGCAGTATAGCTTGAAGTTAGGGGTTAGTGTTACCTCCAGAAGTTCTTTTATTGTTCAGGATCATTTTAGCTATCCTGGGGTATTACATTTTTCCATATGAAGTTGAGAATTGTTCTTTCAAGATCTTTGAAGAATTGTGTTGGAATTTTCATGGGAATTGCATAGAATCTTTAGATAGCTTTTGGTAAGATGATCATTTTTCACTATGTGAATCCTACTAATCCATGAGCAAGGAAGATCTTCCCACCTTCTGATATCTTCCTCAATTTCTTTCTTCAGAGAGTTGAAGTTCTTGCCATAGAGGTCTTTTACTTGCTTGTTTAAAGTTGCATCAAGAAATTTCATGTTATTTGTGGCTAATTGTGAAAGGTGTTTTTCCCTTACTTCTTTCTCAGCCTGTTTATCATTTGTATAAAGGAAGGTTACTGATTTCTTTGAGTTAATTTTGTATCCAGCCACTTTCATGACGGTGTTTATCAGCTATAGGAGTTCTCTGATAGAATTTTTGGGGACACTTATGTATACTATCATATCCCCCTTGATCTCCTTTCGTTTTCTTATTGCTCTAGCTAGAACTCCATGTACTATATTGAAAAGATATGAGGAGAGTGGAAAGCCTTGATTTGCTCCCGATTTTTGTGGCTTCGTGTATATTGCCTCAATTGTGTCTAGGTATGCCCTTTGTATCCCTGCCCTCTCCAAGACTTTTAACATGAAGGAGTGTTGGATTTTGCCAAAATATTTTTTGGGCCAGGTGGTTTTAGAGCAGAATTCTACAAGATTTCCAAGAAGGAGCTAATGCCAACACTCCTCAAACTATTCCACAAAATAGAAACAGAAGGAACACTGCCAAACTCATGCCATGTAACCACAGTCACCCTAGTACCTAAACCGCAAAAGACTCAACGAAGAAAGAAAATTTAAAACCAATTTTCCTAATGAACATTAATGCAAAAATATTCAATAAAATACTAACAAACTGAATCTAAGAATACATCAAAGACATTATCCACCATGATCAAGCAGGCTTTATCCCAGGGATACAGGGGTGGTTCAATATATGAAAATCCATAAACATAATCCATCATATAAACAAACTGAAAGAAAAAACCCACAAGGTCATCTCACTAGATGTGTCGCCAGTCTTTAAAGGTACTCCATGTGTGTTACATCCCAGAAGGATGCTATGGAGCTTTTGACAGTTTCACACTTTGTATAGAAAATCAAGTCTGGGTGAATATGGATTCTGTTTGTGTAGCTGTAGCTCTTCGTTTACACTGTTCTGGGATGACCCACTGAGTGAGTCACTACCAACCTTTATATGCCATCACTGTCTTTGTTTGATTATTTCTAATTCTGTCTGGTGGTTTGAATATGCTTGGCCCAGTGAGTGGTACTATTAGGAGGTGTGGCCTTGTTAGAGGAAGTGTGTCACTGTGGGGTGGACTTTGAAACCCTCCTCCTAGCTGCCTGAGGACACTCTGCTCCTGGCTTCCTTTAAATGAATGCATGTATTCTCCATGCCTGTCTAGACACTGCCATGCTTCCTGCTGTGATGAGAATGGACCGAACCTCTGAACCTGTAAACCAGACCCAAATAATGCTGTGCTTTATAAGAGTTGCCTTGGTCATGGTGTCTGTTCACAGCAATGACACGCTAACTAAGACATTTTGCTATTTCTCCTCTTGTATACATCCTTTGACAAAGGCATGAACATTGCTCTTGGGAACTAGAGTTGGGCTGCCCAAAGGGCATTCAGGTGCTCAATGTAGGAGGTGATGTGAGGTTGTTTCCCAGGAAGATTATACAGATTCTCCTCTGTTATCAGGATATGAGGGTTCAATTTCATCATAACTTGACCAGTGCTTGAGTGGTAGCAGATTTCAAGGGTTTTTTTTATGTCTGTTTGTGCTTGGTATGGTGGCACATGCCTATAATTGTAGATCCTTTATGTAGCCACCATACAGCCCTTTGTAGTAGACTACATAGGTAATAGACATATTTACTACTTCAGTTTTGCAATTTATTTTCTTTTGATGTCTTATAAAATGGTTTTTAATTTTAATGTATTGTGTCAGTCTTTCTGTTTTTTTTTTCATATATTTGTTTTGATACACTTTTGGTTTAAGAACTCTTCCTCTCTGGGCCATAAAGGGCTGTTCTTTTGCCTCCAATGAGCTTATGGTTTTTCCTTTCACATTGAAGACTTAATTTACTTAGGGTCTTTCTTTTCTGTCTGATGGAAATAAGATTCAATTTGCATTGTTTCCATATGGGTAATCACTTGACACTGTTCCATGCATTGTGGAAGCCATTATTTTTACAGTGGCTTGCAAAGCCATCCCTGCCATAACTCACCGTCTCACAGGTTCTGGTTCTGTTTTATTCCATTCAGTGGTGTCTACTGTGCAAACTCTCCCCTGTTTTAAGATTTTTTTTAGATTTAAGTCTGAATATCTAGGAGTCTAATCCCATGTCTTATTTTTCCTCATCTTAGAAGTATGTTGTTTGTTGTCTGTTTTGGAATCATTAAAAAATTACCAAAAGGGAAAACAAATTTGTTGTGACTTTGGCTGAGTACATTAGATGTCTAAGTCATTCTGAGGAGACCTGCCTATGTTGTCAAAGACATCAACGTCAGAGCTTAAACTGACTGTCCTGTTTACTGACACCTCTTGAATTTTTTACTATTCTCATAGAGTTCGTTCATGTTCTTCTAAGATACTCTTCTGTATCACTGATAGTTTAATGGCTTTACGTTCTCTGGGTAGACAATATTATTGTTCTTGAACAACAGGAAATTTTCTCCTTTACAGTTTATGAAAATTTTATAGCTTTGTTGTATTAGCTAGTATCTCAAAATACAATGTTAAAAAAAGATGATTACAGATTTCATCTCATTTTTTTGGTTTTTACTATTATCCTTATTGAAAATAGATATTTTTCATACAGTGTACCCTGGTTGTGCTCCCCAGTTCTCCCATTCTCCCCACATAGTTATTTTAAAGGAAGGACATCTACAGTAATGTCACCTGTATCTCAGAAATGAAAAGTGAAGACCAACCATCACTGGCTCACAGAGAGGCTGAAAGAGAAGACAAGAGGAAATGGATCCTAACAATGACATGCACCGATAACATGATCATACTGAAGGAGGCAAACGAAAACAGAATTGTCTCCTAAACCAGATAGTCGCCATTTAACTGTATTCTATGAGACTGTAGGTTTTTTTTCCACAGAGATATTTAGAGATTCTGAAACCATTTTACATATATATTAGGGTTGAAAAATATGTCAATAGAATATGTATTATTACGAGAGTCAAGTTTCTTACTATCAATGAATGGAGTTCTCCCAATGGAGAACTGGAAAGGGGCCAGAGTGAGTGTAGAGATGCTGGGTTGAGATTGAAGTTTGAGTTTGAACTCTGTCTTTTTAATACACACAGTCTTATAAATACTACTGTATCTTATACATTTTAAAAGCATTTCCTTTTAGTGTCATATGAAAAGATACTTTGTTTTCTCTGTCTGTCTATTTTCTTGGAAGCTCACTATGGCTTTGGTTGCACCAATCCCTTGTGGCTTTGGATGTCAATGGCTTGTGCATCTGTATGTATGCACATGGTGATTACTTTAAAATGGGTGTCAGTTTCTCAGGACTTGGTCTCTGAGGTCCTATGAAGAGTGGTTAGAAGTGCCTACCTCTAGGGGTTTATATTTCTATCTGCTGGTTGGCTGCTTCCTTCTCAATCATGGGACACTTAAATTTGGGTCACCGGAATTTAAGCTCTCAATTTCAGGTTTGTAGAATAAATTCAGGGTGAAACTCATGGAATATTGTTTACAGTTACAAAACATAGGAGTGCATCAAGATTAGAGATAGACAAATTTCTTGGGTCAGAGACAGATTTATTTAGGGTTTGTCGACTTTGCAATCTTTTTTGGAGGTGGTGTTTTGAGACAGGGTTTCTCTGTGTAGCCCTGGCTGTCCTGGAACTCACTCTGTAGACCAGGCTGGACTAGAACTCAGAAATCCACCTGCCTCTGCCTCCCAAATGCTGGGATTAAAGACGGGTGCCACCACTGCCTGGCTTATTTGTTGACTTTGCATTTTAAGATGTCAGACTTAGGTAGGGCATTTGTCCTCATCTCTGCCTATTTATATTATAGGATAAGTCCTAGACTTCTCCTTCTATACCTAATGTCATACCTACACACACACACACACACACACACACACACACACACACACACACACACACACAGAAGTGCATGTACACAACATCCTCAATAATCAAACCACATGCCACACCTTAGGAAGGCTGAATGTCATACAGAGTTGTTTCTGGCAAGAATATTGCTGTCCTATTCAACACCAACCAAACCAATGATAATCATAATGACCTCACAAAACAGAAATGATTGTTTCCATAGAGTGCAAACAAATTTATAAGTATGTCTATTTAAGTTAGGTTCTCATATAATTGTCACAGTAACAAAAGGCTGCATAATACTGTTAAACAGGGAGCTTTCTCTGGTCAGGATAATCTTCTCAACCAATCACATCTTCACTGAGACAGCAGTTTTCAGGCAGGTAAAGTGTGCTGAGTACTACTCCTCCCTGTGATCTTCTGTTGCATATTAGGCAAACAGACAAGGCCCCTCACAGAAGGAAGATGCTGCTGAGTGTGATCACCAATCTGTACTGTCAGCTTGGCTGGAGTTAGACTCACTGTGAAGATACACAGTATCAGATATGTCAGGGAGGATTTCCTACATCAGGTTGCTTGAGGTGGGAGGACTCATCATAAATATGGGTGGCACACTCCACAGCTGGGGTTGACCATATAAAAAAGAAGGTGAGCTGCAGAGATTCATTAATTTCTCTTTGCTTCCTGATGGGGGAGGAGAGGAACCATATGGCCTCCTGTTTCAAACTCCCATGGCTGTGCCATCCTGGGCTCCATTGACCATGTTCTCTCAAATTGTTACCTCAAACCCTTCCTTCCTCTCTTAAGTTGCTTGATCACAGCAATCAGAACAGTTATGCAGGTCCTGAGGTAATAACAAGATGAAAATGTCTCACCTGGGAGACCATGCCCTGTCACGGGCATCAGTATTAAAGACTTTTTGCAGAACTGTTTGTGAAATAAGCTGAATATCCATTCATTTGTGTACCTGGCAAAGAGCATGATCCATCTTGAAATTGTCCCCATCCCTTAGATTGCCCAATTAAATTTTGATAGAAAACTCATTATAAATACTTTTGTTTCATTATATTAAGGTCACTAGATTACCCTTCATTAAAAATTAGCTTAAATTTCACACAACAAAACCTCCAAAAAATATGTCCTTGTGAATTCTCTAAAATGTTCAGAGTAAGGAGTCCATTACACGACCCAGTTCCTGTCAGGGCTGCTGTCTGTGTAACTCCATCCTAAACACACACCTTTTAAGTAATCATTTCTTGTACATTGTTTGCATCCAACGTGCTTAACAGAAACAATCTAAGGGGCAAAAGTTTATTTCAGGTCATGGTTTCAGAGGATTCCAGTTTGCCATGGCAGGGACAGTATGGTATAGGAACATGTGGAGGAGTTGTCCACATGGCTCTACCCTAGGAAGCACAGAAAGCATCAGGACTAAAGGCCAGGCTGTGTCCCTCAAGGACCACCCCCGATGACCTACTTCCATCTACAGCTGAGGAACTAGAGCTCAAAGCCTGAGGCTGTGTATGGTTGGGGGGCAGTGTCATATGACTCATCTTCATAACAGTGAGGGTTTGGGCTGATTAACTTTATTCCTCTCATCCCAGGTATAATGAAGAAAATGAGTTGTTGAGTTTTGTTGTTGTTGTCGTTGTTATTTAGAGAGTTATTTGAAATTGGCATCCCTAAATTGCTGCCATAATGTCTGATATTTTCTTAAAGGGTAATTCTACTTAAATTAAAATTATTTTATGTGCTTGAGCAATGGTTTAGCAGTTGAGAGCATTGGCTACTCTTTCAGAGGACCTGCTTGAATTCCCAGCACCCACATCAGGGCTAGGTTAACCATCTCTAAGTCTAGGCCCAGAGGATTTGACATCTTCTTCTGGCCTTCAGAGGACGTTGCATGGCATTTAGTGCTAGACAAGCCAGCAGGCAAACCGCCCTTCACAGAAAATAGTAAAATATAGTCTAGAAAATGTTGAGTCAAGTTAAACAATATATTATATCAATCCTGAAAGGAATCATGTTCCCACTAGGAAATGATATTAAAATTCAGATGGCAGCTTTGGTTATAAGCCTAACATTAGCCAACTAGCTTATATCTGCGTGGTGATTGGGTTTCGTTTCGTTTTGTTTTGTTTTAAAGAGGGGGTGGGTGGTGGAGCAGCAGCAGGAACAAAGATGCGGACATCACAGTGACTGCTAAGTCCTGAAGGAAAACTTCTCTCTGTGTAAGCGTGATATGTGAAGACACTGGGACCAGGGGCTGCTGTGGCGAGGTGCCAGCTTTTCACCACACTCCCTGTTCCTCTCATCACTAAGGAGTTTCCGTTTCTAGCTGGGCGTGTTGCCATCCTGACGCGAAGTATTGTCCAGTGCTGCATTGTTGAGCAGGACACAGGTACCAGCTGTAAAGATAAGGGCCATGACCCAACACCAGGCCTCCAGAGGCCGCCAGGTCCAGATTTCTGCCTTCCAAATACCTCTGAGCTGCTCATGTGGAGATTTTTTTTTTTAAATATAGGAAAGATAATTTCCTTCTATAGGGCAATTTTGTTTTTCAAAATCAAATCTTAATGAATAACAGTTACTTAGCAGTCTGTTGTTTTCTCATTTCGTGTTTCTTAGTCGACTTAGAGTAAACCTGTGGGGCTGGAGTGATGGCTCAGTGGTTAAGAGCACTGACCTCTGTCTTCCAGAGGTCCTGCATTCAATTCTCAGCAACCACATGGTGGCTCACAAACATCTGTAATGGGATCTGACAGCCTCTTCTGGTGTGTCTGAAGACAGCTATAGTGTACTCATGTACATAAAATAAATAATTCTTTAAAAAAAAAGAGTAAACCTGTGAATGATATAGAGGAGGTATCATCTGCATTTTATAGATATAGAACTAGAGGTACAGAAAATAATAGAGTAGATGCCATTTTAAGACAGAAACAAAACAAAATGCTCCTGTACCAAATGCTCAGAAATGCTGAGGATTAGGAGGTGGAAAGATTGTAAGAGCCAGAGGATCAGGGAATTTGCTGTGAGGTTGTGTCTCTTAGGAGTGCCAGGAGCTATACCCATAAAGTCTCAACAACATGATTTCCCAAAAGTGAGCTTGAACAAGAATGGCAATGATGAACATCAAACTGGATGGGGAAAAGCCCATAAGGCCCCAAACCCACACAAAGTATTATAGGCAACCAAGTAACGCTGGGAGCAGGAGACGTGGTTCTCCCCAGGGAAGAGCATCTCTATCCATTGTTTAAGGTCAAACTATGAGCAGTGAAAACATACATACATGTAGCTTCACACAGACTCAACAGGTGGTAATAGGAATATATATACATATGCAAATACACATGTACATGAAATAACAAGTGACGAAACAAGAGGCCATGAACTTGAAGGAGAGGGAAGGTTTGGAGGGTAGAAAGAGAAGGACAAATGTTGCTTGAGACCCTGACCAAGACCCTTAGGGACCAGGGAAAGGCTCAGGGTGCTGGGGTAAGAAGGCTCAGAGTAAACGACACAGACAGGGGATTCAGGCAAGTGGCAAAAGCAGACCTGTTTACTGCAGGAACTGCACAAGCCTTTATAATTTCCACAGGGCACCATTGGCCAATGACTGCTCCCTCCATGTAGTTGGCACCATCTGATTGGTTGTACTGGTCATGCACTCTGTCGTCATTTGTCTCCAGGTGTCAGGCAGGCTTTAGATGTTAGCAGGCTTGGAAGCTACTGTTGTGCATATGTGGGCCACCTTGAGCAGCCTGGTCAGGGATTCGCTGACTCATTCCTCTTACTGGGGAAATGTAATTAAATTACAATCTCAGAAATAAACAATGACAAGAACAAATAAAAGACACAAGGAGTCTAGAATATAAGTCTTCTGGCTATTGCTGTCCCTAGATCACTGTAATTATCTCCTGTCTTCAGAAATCAGCTTCCTGGGCTCTCCATAACACAAGTAACACTCATTGAGTGTGTATTGAGTGCTTACTAAGTGCAGGGTAAACTGCATTTTTTTCCCTCATTTGATTCAATTAAGACTTAATTTCTATAGAGAGTAGAAGTGATCCCCTCCGTCCCCCATTTTAAAGATGAGCACATTGACATCGGAGGGGAAATTAATTATCCTAAGGGTCCTGATAGTAACAGGCTGTCTGGATTTGGGCAAGTTAGCTTCAGAATTGTGAGGGCTTTCGGAGTCCTCAGAGGAGACGAAGGGCAGCGCCTCGTGGTCCTTCCGCTTCAGAATTTCTCCTACCCAAAGAATAAGCACATACGATCTCATAGTTCCAAAATGTGGACATTCAGCTTGGAGTGTTTCTTCAGGGCCATTTAACCCTTTCAGCATCAGGGGCAGCCATTTGGTTGCTTGATACAAGGAAGGAATTCACGGCTCTAAATGTTCATTCTTTGCCTCCTTATCTTCTTTTGAATTAAGCAGACTTTTAGGTCAAGTAGGCAATGACCTAAATATTTGAAGATTGGGAAGAGGTTTCTGTTCTGTTACACATGCCTGGCATGTAGTAGGTACTCATTTAAAATGCTAGCAATTTCTGAATTGGTTCTCTGGACATTGTGGTGCAGTACCCTCTGTTTGACTGACCCCGGGTCTCAGAGCCGCCATTTCTCCTTTGGTAACAAAGCTTTGTCCTCTGAATGTTAGTCTTCCTCTCTGGACATGTGATTCCCCAAGAGCTGAATAGAATTGTTTTCAGAGGGGAGCACATGAGCCAGGTTAGTCAAGAAGAACCTCGGGGATCAGCCCCCACTGCTCCAGCTGTATAATTCATTAGAGGCATCTGGGGGTGGAAGGTGGAACTTGCTATTTGTAAAAGCCACGCTGGGGTGGGATGGCAGTGAGGTGGGGGTGGTGGAGAGAAGGCTCAGAAGTTAAGAGAGCATACCGATTTTGCAGAAGGCCTAGTTTGCTTTCCGGCACCTACAAGGCGGTTCACAATCACCTGTAACTCCACCTCCCATGGATTAAATGTCATTTTCTGGATTCCACAGGCACCTGCACTCACAAGAGCACAGAGCCATGACCCCTGAGACACATGCATACAATTTTTTTTAAGGCGATGGAAGCTGGGTATGGTGGCATAATCTTGTAATCCTAATATTTAGGCAAAAGGCTCAGGAGTTCAAGATTCTAGGATAGATGAGATTCTGCCCCCAAAACAAAATGATTTTGAATGAAGAAGTGCAAATAAGGATACGTCTGAGCATCCTGCC
>JADRCD010191564.1:0-14450 GCA_019843815.1 Montemys delectorum | reverse complement strand
GAAACTACTTCTGGTCCACCCTCCAGTGTACACCTTGCAGATACTTGTATCTCAGTGTGTGTGTGTGTGTGTGTGTGTGTGTGTGTGTGTGTATGTGTGTGCATGTATGTGTATGTATGTATGTGTATGTGTGTATATATGTGTGCATGTATGTATATGTGTGTATGTGTACATGTATGTATATGTGTGTGTTATGTATGTGCATGTGTGGATGCATGTGTATGTGTGTGTATGCATGTGCATGTGTGGATGTGTGTGCACATGTGCATGTGTGTGCACATGTGCGTGTGTATGTATGTGTGTCTGTTTGTACGTATGTATGTGTGTGTATGTGCATGTGTGTGTTTATTCTTTACTGCCTAAGACTATCTTTTCATTCAAAATTACCCATCATATTGTAGTTTGAATAGGAGATGTCCTTCCACAAAGGTTTATGCACCAAACACTTAGTCCCTAGCTGGTGGATACTGTCCTTGAGAGGTGACTGGATCATGAAGTCCCTCACTTCCTTCAAAGGGTTAAACCACTTATAGTCATAATCTGATGGCCTTGGTGGAAAGCAGTAGAAACTGGGAGATAGATGGATGACAGGAGCTTGGCAAGCTTGTCTATTGGTCAAGCTTGCCTATTGGTGGCAACCCAAGAGTCCTGATTTGGGAACTTGGTGTTCCCAAGCCTTCTAGAATCAACCCAACATCCACTCCAAGCTAACCACAGCTAACTCTGTTCCAAGTTGTCCCCTCTCATTGCTAACTGTGCCATATACTCTTCCCATTTTCACTAGAGCACTACCAGTCTCCTGTGAGATACAGCCTACTCTAGGCCCCCTTCCTGTTTTCCTCTCCTCCCTATCATCTAACACCTACCTATGTTGAGCCTCATATCCTCCAGGAAGCCATTTATGTTGAATCCAGGTAAACTGAACTAAGAACATTCTCTGTCTACAGAACACAGCTTGACATCACAAGCATCAACCTCAGCATTTGCTGCAATACAGAGTGTGGGAAATGCCTCCACTTACTCCAGAATTAGGCAATGGGCCCCATTAAGCAGTTAACAGGACGAAATACCTTCCCCTCAACATGCTGGTGTCACTGTGGGTCTTACATTTAGTTAGCTCGGAGCCCAGTGCTACTGCTTAATAGCAACATATCTTTGGGAGAGTGTTAAGATCTTTCTAAGATTAACACTGCATAACAGATTGTTCTGAGGAAGAAATAGACTCAAATATAATGGCTCAGTACTGTGTCCAAGTTCAATCAGCTAGACCATCCTCTACTTTGGCTTGGTTCTGTCCCTGGGTGCAAGAGATTCTGGCAGGTAATGAGGTCCTTCCAAGGTCCCGAGTCCGTCATTCCAGGAAGGAATGACTGAAATTTGGAACCAAGTTTACAGACACAGCTTGGAAAAACAAAACAAAAACCACACCCACACCCACACCCACACCCACACATACACTCACACATACATACACACACATAGATAACACACACAGGCACATGCACATACACACACATAGATACAGATGCACACACAGACACACTCACACATACCTACACACACATAGATAACACACACAGGCACATGCACATACACACACATACACACACATACACACACACACACACACACACACACACACCTTTGAGAGAGCTGGAACTAGTGGTGCGCATCAGTGATAAAGCAGTCCAGCAGGCAGGAGGACCTGGGTTCAGTCCCCAGCATCATAAAAAACAAAACAAAACCACTTTTGATTATCAAGCCAGGGAGACACCCAGTCCCCATTCGTTCTCTCTCTGGCACTTGGCACCGTTTCCAGGACGAGGTATCATCTTTAGACACGCTCTCTTGGCCCGCCACCTTCTAGAGGACAGTCATAAACTGGTAAGTTATTTGTGACCCCCTAGAAATGACCGTGCCTTCTGGAAATCAATCCTATTTGGACACAGTCTGCTTTTCGCCTCCTTGTAAAATATTGTGTGGATCGAGAGGACCCGGGGTGTCTCATGGCATTTCATATGCAGTATTATAGGCCAAGGAACATTTGTCAACATTATATAATAATCTATGATCAAAACACTAAAACTTGTCAACTCCCAGAGTCACCTGCATTCTAACTTTACAACTGAAACTCATTTAAAAGTAAATGAAAGTCAAGAGGATGAGATTCAATTAAAATTAATTTAAAGTATGGAAAAAATGATTCACAGTGATCTAAATCTGAACACGGTTATTGCCCACTTTATCTTCTGCTACATGGGGCTTCTCCCACAACAACCAGGGAAGACTTCTAGCTAGCCGAGGGCACGCTGCATGCAAATCACAGGTGCCAGTCCATACGGACCTTGGGAGAAGGTTTTGGGGAGCTGGTGATTGAAGCCAGAGCCTTGTTTTCTAGGCAGATGTTCTACCACCAGCCAGCACTCCCATGCCTTCCTTGGCTTGGAGAAGCAGGTGCTCCTGTGTGTATATAGTTCAGGCTAGTCTCGAACTCATGACTCTATCTCCCAAATGCTGAGACTGCAGGTGCTTGCTTCCATATCCAGATCGGAGAAAAGATCAGGAGGGCAGAGGGTATGTTTGGGTTTTGGTTTCTACCCCTTGCTGATCCTGAAACATTCATTTCTATCACCCCTACTTTTCTGGACAGAGATTTAACAGAAATCCAATTTAAAATCTCTGTCTCTCTTTTTCCCTCCCAACTTTTGAGTATGCGTGCAATTTTCCTGATAGCAGGATCTCAGCAGAGAAATTAACTTCAATAATCTATGGATTACAAGACATATCAAGCCTTCAAAGCAACCCAGCGTTAGATCTATTCTCAGAAGGGTTTAAATGACAGTAATAGTTAACAAGTGATAGGATGCATTTTTCCCCAACTCAATCAAGATCTTTGGATGCCCCCTCCCCACCCACTCCACCCCCATTCCTAAAGACTTTCCGTGTATGAATTGCTGCTTCTTCTCCACTCACTGTAAGGCTCCAGAGGTGCTCATCTCCCAGTGAAGTCTGGCATCAGTTTCCTGGCCCAGCAGGCATGGTAGGCACCAGATGATAAGCAAGGACCTCTACACTGTCCTCTGAAGCCCCCTCCCACATCCAGTTACTCACACGCTTGATTGCCAATTGAGCTATTGATTTTCAGCTTGATGCTCTTTAGATTGTAGCCCCCCAAAGAATCACTGAACTCACGTCGGAAGGGGCAGCACTGCACAAAACAGCTTCATCTCGGCCCTCTTCAATGGCTAGTTCCCTGTGAACCTTGCAGCCTGTAGCAGTGCCAGGCCTGAGGATCCGTAGGTTAAGTTGAAGCTAGTTCTGTGTTAGGGGACTGTGTGTAACTTACCACCCTCAGTGGGCGCGTGTGTGGATTCGCCACCGGAGGCTCTTCTGCTTGTGGTACCCAGCTTCTTCCTGTGGGAGTCCCAACTCACTCTCCCCGGGCCCCAGCTGCAAAGTGCATTCAATCTTCATCCAATTGCAACACGTGGCTTCCCCGGGAGCTCCCTCAGGCAGCAGCTGCGCCTTGAATCACAGTTGCACCTGCTGGGTTGGAGGTCAAATTGCTTAGCCTGCGATCTTTACCAGCTCATGTGGTACAGCGGTTGGGGGCCGTTCAGGCAGAGAGCAAGCCCTTAAGCAGAACAAGCTGGGAGTTCTGGTGCCTGCACCAGAGCACCACTCACTGTGTAGCGACACGCCAGATGCAGCCCCCAGGCTGGGTTCTCTTCAGTGTCATCATGGCCGCTTGGAAGAAGCTGGGTGTCTCGGTGATCACCAACAGGACCAAGGTGGCATTTGCATAGTTTGGGATACCCACTTGAGTTAAAGATCTACAGAGGGGTTTAGGCCAAGGAGGAAGTGAGCGTTTCTGAGGTCTGGGGTCACAGATGGTAACAGTTTCCCAGTGTGGGGCATATGGGGCGTATGCCACTCACTGAATGTCATCAGAAGTGCCACTCTCTTTCCTGGGAAACACATCTCTCTTTCCATTTTCTTCTTTTATTTTTTTCCTTTTCTGATTAAAACCCAAAAGAAAACACCAGCCCAGCGCCTCTCTGCCTTAACACCTCTCCACAGTTTGTTAATCACAATTTTTAACCTAGAGGGAGAAGGTCTTAGTCCTGGAGCCTTTTCAGGTGCTTGATTCCAGCTGGAATTTAATACCACTTTTCCGTGTCACTGTTTCGTAGGTCTGACTGTTTTCTAATTATGTCAAGTAGCACTGCGTTTCCACTTACGGTTCTGATATAAAGCTTTCTTCCAGAATAAATTTAGTAAAAAGTAATAAGGGCAAGTGTTTCTAGGAGGAGAAAATTGTGCCAGAGACGGTGAGAATATGGTTTAGGCCAGGCCTGGCCCAGGGCTGCAGCCCTGAGTTTTCCAGGGCCTATGCAGGAAGATCACAGATTCCACAGGTCTAGCTGGGCTATAGAGTACTTTCAAGACCCGCTGGCTGGCGTATTAGCAAGAGCTTGCCTTGCAAGAGAAAAGGGGGCGGTGATGGGGACACAGTTCGGTGAGACAGCACTTGTCTAGAAGCTATCGGGGAGGTACTGCGAGCCTAGCTCAGAAGTAGAGAGACCCCTGCCCAACAAGGCTACAGCCCTGAGTTCCATTCATAGTACAAGAGAGGAAGAAAGGCAGGGAGAGAGGGAGGGAGAGAGGGAGGAAGGGAAGAAGGAAGGAAGGAATGGAGGGAGGAGGGAGGGAGAAAGGGAGAGAGGAAGAGAGGAAAGAAGGAAGGAAGGGAGGGAGGGCAGAGGATAGACTTTTAGAATCCCAGAGGCATCATGAAGAAAGTAGAAAAGCACACTTTGAGAATGCTGTTACAGCAAGTGTAGCCGTAGTCTTCTGAGAAGTTATCTAAGGGCCAATCCAGTGGTGGAATGTGGGGGTGTCTCTAAGTATGTTGAAAAATCTCTGAGACCTGAAAACTGGGTCCAGAGATAAGTTGGGGGTGGGAGACACCACACTGAAGTTCAGCCTGAGAGACTGAGGACAGCCCCCTCTTTTGTCCATCAGACCTGGGCAGTATTGATGTGAACCATGTAGTGCCATGGAGTGACTCCCAGACTCCCTTATCTAGCATATCCGCGCCCCAGGGCCATCTATAGACAGCAGAAAGCTCTCACTTCCTCATCCTGGCTGATGTGTGCGGTCAGAAGATGTTGCCTCATGGCAAACATTGTTCCTTTTAAAGGCCCTCTTTTTAGGGTGTTGGGGTCCTGAGGTCTGGGACAAAGGAAAGAGTGGGAACATGCCCTTTCTTGGTTCTCTTGGCCTTTAGAGCCTTAGCCTTGCTGTGTGACTTGGGGAGGCCCAGGAGCTTCTTCTTGGTTTTTAGGACCATCTTGAAAAGCAGGGTCTCATGGAGGATTTTAATCCATAAGCCCAGGCATGCATCATCAGTGTGTGCTGTGCTCTGTAGAGCACGGCATAGATGCATAGCAACGTACCTCTGTTTCCTGAAGAGCTCAGCCTCAGGAGGAGTTGAGGCATGGGTCTCATAGTCATGTCTGTACACTAATAGGTTCTTCTGGAAAACTCTTTTCTTCTACCACTCTCCAAATTGCAGAGCAAGAACCTTCCTTGGATTTATGTGCCTCAAAGAGCCTTAATTCTTCTATTTTTCTTCCCATTTCCTCTTCCTTTCCCTTCTCTTCCCCTCCCCTCTCCTACCTCCCATTCTTTCTCTTCCCTTCCCTTCCTTTCTCCCCACACCCCACCAGAAGCCAGGCAGGCTTTAGATTTACATCCCACTAAGCTTGACTTGAACCCTCTATCCTGCCTCATCCCACCTCCAGGGCCTGCATTTTAGGCCTGTAGCACCATACACACATACTCCAGTTGTTTGTAAGAAGCCACTCTATTACCTGCTTATCAACAATATTTCTTTGACTTCCAGCTGCTTTGAGGGGAAACTAGTCATTGGGAAGTGACTGATAAAAATCTGGTAAAAGTTTTCTCCAGGAGGGTAGTGGGAGAAACCATAGGTTTCTGGTGTGTCCTGAGTTACCTGGTTCCCAGCGTACACAAATAAGGTCTGCTTCCCAGATAGACAAACCTCTGACAGTTGAATTCCCAGGGGCAGGATGAAGGCAAAGGCAAATTACAGTCACTCATTTGGCGGAAAAGAAATTAGATCCAAGGCAGCAGCAACTGAGGAAGACGGCCCTTCCCGATGGCAGGTGTTCTCCCTGCTGATAAGCCCTCACTGCCTGGCCTCATGAAGGATGTTGCTGATATCTCTCTCCCTTGTCTTCTCTCATCTCTTCACCACCATGCTCTACTGCTGTTCCTCATTGACTCCTGTGTTTGAGTCACAGACACCTTGGATAGGCATTTGAGAATAGTCTGTAGTGTGCCTTCGATCATAAACAGCCATTTTATTAAAACACACAAGAAACACCTCCCTTGGAGAGCAGCCGCACCCTTGAGAGGATCTTTGCCAAGGTAATAAGGTGGCCTTGGAAAACTTTCTTGGAAAACTTTCCAGAGCTTAGGGCTCGCTCAGTGAGCAGCTACGGATGCGTCGCCCCAGCGCCTTGGCAATCATTTGAATATTTATAAATTTAAGTATTTATTTTCATATTAAAATTAAAGCTCTATTGTCTTGCAACTAACCTGCCTTGTTCTGCCACTCCAAAACAAAACCTTCTCCGGTGTGATAACCTTTATTTATAGATGGCAATAAGCATATTTAGAAATATTATTATTCATGACCCTTGCACTAAATATCATAATCAGAATACAGATGTGCAGGGTAATTGCCATGCACAAGTCACTATGCATCAAATTCTTGCAAAGCAAAAATAGCATCCCTTTTGGGATAAATTATCCATTGGTGGTGCATAAAAGTATCAGGGTGGCACCAAGGATTCCTAACAGTGTAACACAAGAGTCTGTTCAAATCAAGGGGCGCCCGGGGAAATTTTCCATTTATCTTCATGCATATTTAAATACTTTCTTTGCTGGACCCACGTTTAGGATGTGGTACAGAAACAGGGTGGGCAGGGAGGCATCTCAATGTCAAGTTTGTGTGGTTGGGTCAAGGTCTTTGAGATGGTTAATTTTCATCATCAACTTGCAAGCTTTAAAGTCGTCTGGGAAGAAGGTACCTGAGGAACCGCCTAGATCAGATTGGTCTACAGCCATGTCTGGGAGAGGTTGTCTTCTTAATGGATCACTTATATGGTATGGTCCTGCGCACTATGGGTGGCACCATCGCTAGTTGGGCAAGTCTCGGCTGTATAAGAAAGCCAGTTGAGGGGTTGGAAAGATGGCTTTCCATTAAGGACACTGGCTGACTTTACAGGGGACTCAAATTTGGTTCCCTGTATCTATGTTGCTTGTCACATAGCTCTGTAACTCCAGTTCCAGGGAATGTGACTGCCCTCATCTGGTCTCTTCAGGCACTAGACACATAACTGGTGCATATACATACGTGCAGGGAAATAGTCATATGCATGAAAGAAAAAATAAATAAGCAAGCCAACACACCAGACAAGGAGCAATCTGGTAAATAGCACCCTCCATGGGTTCTGCCTCAGTTCCCACTTTCAGTGCCCACCCTGACTTCCCTCTGTGGTAGAGTGTGACCTAGAGGCATGTGCTGGAGCTGGAGCTGGAATAAACCCTTCCCTCCTTCAGCTTGCATTTGATCGTTGCATTTATCACAGCAACAGAAAGCACACTAAGGTGGTTCCCTTGGAGCCCAGCCCCCTCTTTAAATACACTCTTTACCTTGTCAGAGAAAGGATGCTGAGTCTCAGATAAGCGCCCTGCTCAAGCTCGGTTCACTAATTGACTGAACAAGATGCGGTCACACTTTACACTCCCTTTCGTAATGGATTTTCATGTTTGTGAATCCTAACTGGCTGTGGAAATAGAAAGCAAATGTCTTATAATCACAAATATCTTCTGGTTCTTCTTCTTCTTTTTTTTTTTTTTTTCTAAACTCAAGGATTAAATCAACTTTACCCCCCATTTACCAGCAAGTTCATGGTTATAGAAGGATGCTAAGTGATCGGGTGATGGACATATCCGCCGTGTTACTGTTTAGCGAATTCTTGTAAGTGATCGCTGGATATAACACATTTCTCAGTTAGGTGTTACATGAATAATTGGTATATTAAAGAAAGTGTGAAATAAACAGGTATAAAGCTTGAAATGCGTTTATTATTTGCTGAGGGTTTTCGTGCTTATACCATTTAGAAGCCATCGTCAAGTTCAACCTCTTCTCCGTGTAGCTGGAACACAACCTCTCATTAAACCTGTTGTAAAAAGATCCCCTTTGTGCAAATACTTTGGGTCTTTGTGAGGCAGCCACTGGCTCAGGGAGGGGATGCTGCTTCAAAACCAGGAGGCCCTCAAGCCGGCAGGAGGCGCTGCCTTTAGTGGGAGGCTGTGGTGTGGGACCCAGAGCTCCAACGGGAGGGGAGGCAGGAGCTGACTAGAGTCTTCTTTCATTCCTTCATCCTGCCGCTCTCCCGCTCCACCAGGCTGCATCCTCCTGCTTGGTATCCAACGCCTCTCCCTGCTTCAAGGGGCTCTAGCCTAGGGTGAGTACCACCCCAGGTCCCTGAGATCCCATGGAGACCTTCTTGCCACCCTCAGGTGACAAGGAAGGGTCCTCATGATGCTGCTGGTAGGATAATCACTGTGGTGACATCACCCAATCTTATCTATACAAGCTCGTTATCAGATCAAAGCATCTGATACAAACAGCTTTGAGGAGGAGAGGTTTGGGCTCCTGAGTTCAGAGAGCTCATTGTACAGCCCTGTGCTGGGATAGAACATCCCAGGAGAAAGTTCTTCATTGTAGACTAGGCTCAGAGAAAAAGAACACTGAAACCCAGCTGCTTCTCCCCTTCCGCCCTTTTATTCCGGCAGGGACACCAACCCAAGGCCTATGCTGTCTCCATTCAGAGTGGGTCTTCCCACTCAGTCACCCTCCTCAGAAAAACACTCACAGGTATATCTCAATGGTCTCCTGTACGGCCCTGAACGGTCAAGTTGACAGGGAGGCTTAACCACGAGCTCAGCTGGCCTCCTGTGCGTCCAGTCCCAGGAGCACTCCGCTGCTTCTGTAGAGTTGCCAGCTGGCCAGTGATTCCCCAGCCCACTCCTCCCCAAATGAACCCAGCAGTGGTAGCAAGGCCTTGCAGAGTAAAAACCTTCTAGTCTAGTCTTCAGTGAAGCCAGTCTTGGTTCTGACCTGGCAGTCTCTATCTCCCCCATTCCTCTTGTGCCCACCCCACTTCTTGGCACTCAAAAACTGAAAGAAAAAAAAAAAAGGATCTTGGAAACAAGGTGGGTCTCAACTTTCAGTGACCTTTGAGATGTCAAAGCCCATCTCTTTGGTCTTGAGAGCTGAGGTCTTCCCATGCTGTTGGTCCTCTGATGATTTGAAAGGAACAACAAAATTAGATTGAAGCTTTCAAAGCTGAATTGCCCATGTTCTGGGAAGAGAGAAGCAAGCAGGGTATTTAGAAAGAGATGGTAAAGGAGAGTAAGGAGGAGGGAGAGGAGGAGGAGGAGGAGGAGGAGGAGGAGGAGGAGGACAGAAAGAAGAGGCAGAGAAAGTGGCTGGACTTAATGGAATCATCAATTGTCTTTGAAGAAGAGCCAGCCAGTTTGGCCCTGTCCCCTTTGCTCAGTGTCAGATGACTTCCATTTACTAAAACATACAGGCGGATAGGGTGAAGCCTTGGTGATAAGGTGAGCTGCATTTTGTAGAACTCATCAACTACCCAAGTTCGCTATGGCCTGGACTCTTCTGTTTCCTGGAAAGGTCCACCTCTAACTGTCCATACCACTATGCCCAATGGCTGCTCTACCCACACCTCATCATCCCCACTGTTGTCCCTTGACCCAGCTGCCAGCATCTGTGACAGACACCTGACAGGCAGCCCGGTGCTCTGCACACTCCCTCTGTGTATCTCCCGGGGACAGCTGCAGAAAGTGGGTCTTTTATCTAGTGGTCTCAGCAGCTGCCTTCAGGATGATGGCTGGTGATATGAAAGATCAGGCTGCAGGGTCCCCCACCCCCACTCTCAGCCTCCTCAGGCTCACCCTGCCCGCCTCCTTCCTTGCTCTTTTCTTCCCTCACTGGCTGCTGTCTTCCTTGTATAACCAGTAACAAATTGCTGGACTCTCCACATGGCATTGACTATGACGGATTAAATGGCTGATTTGACCAGATCATTAGGCCTCTGTCCCCAGGATGCCAGTGGATCCTGCTGAAAAGAAGCAGGGGTACCCTCTGGGTTTTCTGGCTTTGTGATCCTGTGTCCCTTGAATGCGGCATTAAGCTGATCTGGCCGCCTTCAATTTTTCCCCCCTGACTCTCCCCAAAAGATATACCATGCCTCAGAATTTATATCTATCTCAGTGAAACCAAAGCCTGTCTTAGAACTGGCCTGGCTCATAGGAGCAGAGAGAAGAACTGGGTGTAGGAAGGAGAGATGGGACCACAGGCATGCCCTAACTGTATCCAAACATCCTCTCTTCTGCTGATGCTCCATGTCTGAACCCCAGAAGCAGCGTACAGTATGCCCAGCATTTCCGATGGCCTGCTAGCCCTCCAAGATGAGGCTGTGCCTTAAAGATTCTTTCTGCTTGGGCTGGAACATCCAAGGGCACAGCCTAGATGCAGATCTCTCGAAGAAGGTGGTCAAGAAACCAGATCCCTGAACTCCATGGAAAAGGACAAGCCCATCAGGAGAGTTTGGTCTGTCTGGCTTCTGTGTTTGATCCTCTGTGGTTTGATCTCTGACCTCAGTTTCTTCATGGGTAAAGGAGACACTGGGCTCTGCCCCATTACCTTCAATTCCTGGGGAGTTGTGGGTAGTGGTGGCATTCTGCATTCTAAGGTGGACTGTGGTTAGTTGTCCCTCTTACATCAGCCTATCATCTGCATCTAAGTAGTTTTCCTAGATGGTTCTTGGAGGATTCTCAGTAGCCAAGGCCTTACATTCCCTCCTTATTGTCTTCTTTACACATCCCCTGTGTCCAAACTCCTTGGGGGAGTCCAGCTATGTCTTCACAGTGGGCATGATTCTTTGTATAAGGTATAGCCCGGAAAGAGCAGTCACCCGAGGCTCAGGAGATGGAGAAAGACAGAATGAGACTCTATGTAAAGGAAAAATGGGATAAAGAGAGGGAGGGGCCATCTCCACAGGCCACCCCATGCCAGTTCCCTGCTTCAGGGCTCAGAGCATCCGAGAGGGATGTGTGCTCTTCTGTGACCATGAGCTATTGCCTCCCAGGGCCAAAGCAAAGATCATCTGTGGAACATACTGCTCTTCCTACAGACCTAGTGCTGCTAGGCTATTTTAGGCAACCATTTAAATAAAAGTCTGTTTGACTAAAAAGCACAATATATTACAAAGAATGAAGGGAAAAGAGGAGAGCCTGGAAAGGAAAAGGAGAAAAAAAGAGACAGACAGACAGACAGAAGAGGAAAGGGAGAGACAGAGGGAGAGAGAGAGAGGAAAATGCAAGCCATTCATTTTTCCTTTGTACTTTGTAATAAAAGAAACTCTCTGGCTGCTGCAAGTGACACATTAAAGGATGTATGTATCGTGGCTTTTAAAAACACAATTAGATAACACCTTGTCAAATACTTATATTCTTTGTTGACAGCCCGGAGCGCAGTCACAATCGCGGCACAGCCATGGGGGCAGGTGTCTCCCTGTGACACGCTGGCAGCCGAGTCAGCCATTTCTCAGAAACGCTAGTGTTTACCACTTTAATCATCAATCCGCATCTAGTCACAACAATAAGTCAGAAGGAGCATTAAATTATACTTGTTCAGCCCTGATG
Organism: Montemys delectorum; assembly: GCA_019843815.1. Lineage (NCBI taxonomy): Eukaryota > Metazoa > Chordata > Mammalia > Rodentia > Muridae > Montemys > Montemys delectorum. Next base: position 2,621 of record JADRCD010191564.1, on the reverse strand, counting down.
AGTTTGAACTGTTTTGCTGAAATTAACTGAAGTAATTATCTATTTTTCTAAAGCTGCAAAAAGGAAAAAAAAAAAAGTAGCAGCATTTGGAGGGAGAAAAAGAGGCATCACAAAGTAGTGGGCCACACCACATTTAGGGAAACATTTTTTTTTTTCTTTTTGGGTCTGGTGGCCACATAGGTTATATGAGGCTGTGAGATGACGCAGCTGCCGTATGCTACCGTGTTTGTTAGCTGGGAACAACAAAACAAAATAAAACAAAACAAAACAAAACAAAAAGCCCTTAGTATCAGGTCGTCTGTGGATAAGTGGTCTTCTCTCTATCCACTTGGGTTGACCTTGTGGGCAGCCCCATGGCATTCTGGATCCATTTTTTGCTTGCAATTTAGAGGGTGACTACTCAAGAGCTTATCTCCCTAGCACTGGGGGGGGGGGGGATTTTTCTGTGGTCCCTTTCCTTTCTCTTTAAAGATATTTTTATTTTTATTTGCATATGTGTGTGCTTACTTGCATGTGTGTATACATGCATTCGTGTGTGTGTGTGTGTGTGTGTGTGTGTGTGTGTGCGTGCGTGCGTGCAAATACTCTTGGAGGATTGAAGGGGGCATCAGAACCCTGGAACCAGCTGGAATTTAGGCATGGGTGCTGGGAGCTGAACTAAGGTAGGTCCTCTAGAAGCTCAGCAAGCACTCTTAACTGCAGAACCATGTCTCCAGAACCTCTGTGGCTTATAGTAATCACTATCTAGAGTAGCCTGGCCTTAAATGTACATAAAACCCCCTGCCTCTGCCTCCTGAGTCCTGGGATTAAAGGCATGTACTACTACACCTGGGCCCTACATGATTTCTTAATATGCTAGGTTTGCTAAGCTTGCTAGCCTGGATATTTAGTCTTGATAATTCCCCATTCCTGGACCACTATGGCTACATTAGCCACTCAAGTGTTATAACTACCTGTCGGAGCTCAAGGTTCATGATCCCACTGACCTCTGTGGCATGGTCTGTTTAGAAGACTGAGTTGCTGTCCTTTTTAGGCCTTGGCCATCCATGCTGACGTGAGGACACAGGACTTAGTCAGTTCCTGTGATAGAATTCTACGGGCTTTGGAAACATACAGATGGCATAGCCCTAAATAGCACGAGTTTCCCATCCTAGACAATGGGTCCCACAGCACCACGCTGGCATTTATTGTGAGATGAAAAGTGCCCTCTTATGAATTGACAGGGTGAAGGTGACAGCCCATGGAGGCGATTGCTCTCGTCAGGTCTGTGCTGACACAATAAGATATCTGCAGCTATTAAAGTTACACAGAGAAAAGGCTTGTTCGGTGCACAGCTTTTGAGGTTTAAAGAGTGATTCTTGCATCAGCTCCTTTCTGGTGAGAGGCAGATAGAGGCACATCATGGTCTAACACATGTCCGAGTGAAGTGAAAGCTCAAATCTTGAGCCAGGATGTAGAGAGAGAAGATGGGTAGAGTCCACAGTCCCTTCCAAGGACATGCCCCTGATGACTTAACTTCTTCCCATCTGGCTCCTCTTCAACATCCTACTGCTCCCCAGTAGACCACCCTGGAGACCAAACCTTTAAGACATGGGCTTGAGGGGAACAGTCAGCATTTAAAACACAGTGCGATCCTGAGAAGCCCAAATCTGTGACAGAGATAGGCAGGGTAACATGTAGTTAAGGGACTTTATGCAGGTGTCAGACAACACATCCCAAACCCATTCTTATGTTTTGTAGCTGCATGGACCCAGGTGTCTGATGCCCGCATTCTAAATTAGTGATCCAACAAGTTGCATAAGAGTGAGTTCAGAGTGAATTACCCACAGCAACTACATTTGATGTGCACACAGTACTGCTGACCTGAAGGACTCAGGAGGCCCTGAGCTCTGGGATAGTGCATCCTTGGCAACCCACCAGGAATTCAGGGAAAGCTTAGGGTCCCTCAGTTTTCACCGGCTGCTGTGGCTCCCCTGCCTGATTAATGGTATCTAATTGTGACATCCTCTTATCTTGTTCGACTCATCTTAACACAGGAAAACAGTGGCTACAAGTGTTGATATCAGTAGATGTGGGCAGGGATGTGGGCACCCATGGAACCCTCACATCCCCCAGCCACATGATTCTGGGGTTCCTAGGAGGCCATACCCAATAGCTACCACTGCCTGACATTTCAGAAGCCTAAGGATTCCCATTCTTTCTCATGGTTCTGAGCAATTAAGGCAGAATTAAAGCAGAACAAATGGTGAGGCAGGGGAAGGAAGCGTGAGCGGTAACCACTCCTCCAGCCAGCCAGCCAGCCCACTCCTACCCACGGGGAGACTGCTTACTCCACCATGTCTGCCGATGGGTGAACGTAGGCAGTGGCCTCTCCCAGTTGGAGATTATTTTTGAGGATTGATCTCAATAAGATAACTAAAAACTCTAATTTGAGGTTCTAATTTACAAAGAGTATATTTTGGAGCTGGAGGGGTGGCTCAGTAGTTAGAAACACACACTGCTCTTCCAGAGGACCAACTTTGTTTAGTTCCCAGCATCCACACTGGATGGTTCACAAGCAGCTATATCTCTAGCTGCAAAGGATCTGATACATTCTTCTACCCTCTTCAGGCACCCATGTA
>JADRCD010191563.1:0-15983 GCA_019843815.1 Montemys delectorum | reverse complement strand
ACACACACACACACACACACACACACATACACACACACAACGCCCCCCCACATACACATACGACACACACACACACAATCTCTGCTTAATTTTTTAAAATTATCTTTAATCTTTTTTTACAGTCCAGCCGTTATCCCCATCTCTGTAAGTCTGCCCTCCTGATCCTCAACCCACTCCTCCACCACTGTCTCCAAAAGGATGCCCGATCCCCCACCCTCACCCCCTGCCAGGCCTCCTAACTCCCTGTGGCCTCAAGCTGCACCTCTTGAGGTGCATCTTCTCTCACTGAAGCCAGACCAGGCAGTCCTCTGCTGTATACGTGTTGGGGGCCTCATACCAGCTAGTGTATGCTGCCTGGTTGATGGCTCAGTGTCTGAAGGATCTTGGGGGGGCCAGATTAGTTGAGGCTACTAGTCTTCCTATGGGGTTACCCTCCTCCTCAACTTCTTCCAGCTTTTCCCTAATTCAAACACAAGGCTCCCTGGCTTCTGCCCATCGGTTGGGTGTAAGTATCTGTGTCTCTCTTAGTCAGCTGCTTGTCGGGCCTCTCAGAAGGCAGTCATGCCAGGCTCCTGTCTGTAATCACACCATAGCATCAGTAATAGTGCCAAGTCTTGGGGCCTCCCCTTGAGATGGATCCCATATTGGGCTGGTCATTAGACCTCCTTTCCTTCCTTCTCTTCTCCATTTTTATGCCTGCAGTTTTTTTTAGACAGGAACAATTCTGGGTCAGAGTTTTTTACTGTGGGATGGCAACCCTATCCCTCCACTTGATGCCCTGTCTTTCTACTGGAGGTGGACTCTACAAGTTCCCTCTCCCCACTGTTGGGCATTTCATCTAAGGTCCCCCCTCTTTGAGTTCTAAGTGTCTCTTACTTCCTAGGTCTCTGGTACATTCTAGAGGGTCTCCCACCTCCTATCTCCTGAGATTGCCTGTTTCCATTCATTCTGTTGGCCCTCAGGGCTTCCCTCCTGTTCCTCCCACCCAATACCTGATGATGTTCCCTTCTTCCCCTCCTTGTCTTCTTTTCCCACCTACGTCCCTGCCTCATCTTTCCTGTGATTGCTTTCTTCTCTCTCTCAAGTGGGATTGAAGTATCCTACTTGGGCTCTTCAGCTTGTTAACCCTCTTGAGTTCTGTGGATTGTATCCTGGGTATTCTGTACATTTTTGGCTAATATCCACTTATTAGTGAGTATATACCATGCATGTCCTTTTGGGTCTGAATTACCCCACTCAGGATGATATATTCTAGTTCCATCCATTTGCCTGCAAAACTCAGGATGCTCTCCTTCTTAATAGCTGAATAGTATTCCATTGTGTAAATGAACCACATTTCCTGTATCCATTCTTCCATTGTGGGACATCTACAAATACTTAATTATGATTTATAGATATTTTGTTAACATTATCACTGCATATGCTATATTTTTGAAGATACTATAAATAGTATTTAATTTTTATAAAATGTGTAATTTTAAATGTTGACATATAGAAAACTCTTGGTTAGAAAATATTGGTCATACAGTTTGTATTATTACTGAGTACTCATAAAATTATTCAAGTGGATTTTTAAAAAATATCTGTCATAAGTACTCTGGCTTTCTTCTGAGTGAGATGATATATGATTCAAGGTAGTTAGAGTCAATAATAGTTCATCCACAGGACAAATTTAAGGTTATCTTTTAAACATGATGAAAGTAAATACTAAAGCTGTTAGATAAATGAGCTTGAGGGTAAGGGAGAGGGCTATATGCTGACACATTTACTGGCTGATTCATGATATGCTATAGAATGTATTTGGATAGTAACATGGATGGTTGATATAGAGGATCTAGCTAACAGGTTTGAACAGGAGTTGATAGAATTGTCAGAGGGGTCTAAGGAAGCCCACCTGCCTGTGGAACCTGAAGGCCATGAGAAGAAGTGGCTCATTGTAGTTACCATTGGTTATGGATCTGGTAAGATGAATGCTGAACCCTGAAGCTATATACATGACAAGCCCCGGCAAGCACATCTAATGGTACACTTAGGGAAGAGACTGATTAGAGTGCTGGGAAGAGAAACTGGGGGTCATGAATACAGAGAACAATTTCACTGAATTCTGATAAAGGCGAGAAATGGAAGGGCAAGTTTGGGGTAAGTGGAGTCAGGGGAGCGCACTCCCTATGTAAGATTCTGTTAGTCCCCATGAAAGTTTCAGTTTTAGTGGAGGAAAGCTGTGTTTTTTCACTCTGCTTTTTTATAACCCAGAATAAGAGATCAGAGAAGAGTGTTGCCTAAAAGCCATAGCTTTGAGTAGGTAAGAAGGAAAGATGGGGTCTGGAAGACAACAAAGAAAGGTGGGAAGCCCAGGAGGCTCCTCCACAGTGACAGGGGAGAGGGAGAGTGGGTCTGTGCCTGAGGATGTACATATGTATGGTCAACAGTTTATTAACCGCGGACATGCTCGATTTGTTGCTTTCACATTGGATTGAGCTTGGTGGCTAATTGGGAAATGTTTGAAACAGTGCCTGGCAATAGCCATGCAATTCCTTGTTAACCAGTTCAATTTCCTGTTTCCCAGAATCTGGATATAGACCAATGAAGAATGAATATAGATTCCACCCTTAATGTTCAAGTTCAGAGACCCAGACCTGGCAATCCAAGGTTGCTCTATTGCTTGGTTGTTAGCTGGAAAGAACTGGAAGTGTCTGGGTAACTGTAATATTGTCAATCCATGTGCCGTCTGTCCTATTTATTTACTGGATGGCAAGAGCCCTTACTTTTTTCTTAATGATAAATGACTTTGAGCTATTGGCCTATTGTTTTTGGCTAAATGCATAGACAGGCTGATTAGCATCACAGAGAACAAAATCTAGTTACACATAAATAGATAATACAGTCAACATTTACTATGTGAAGCATCTCATTCTAAGGGCTTTGCGTGAATTATTTTCATTAGTATATTCAAGAGCTTTGTGTATAAGATCTTACAGATGCTTTACATGTAGAAATGCAATGCAGTGAACAACAAATTGCTGAATAAAATGTACTACTAGGCTTCATTACTCAACTGTCATGCACATTCTTCTACTGTATTTGTTTTTGCTACTTTTGATTTGAGGTTCTATCGGGTACTGAAGGAGAACCTGGGGAGACACCAGATCTTATTTTAGTTCAACCAAATGCTGGTTGATTGAACTTGGAAAGTGGCTTGGGAGGTGGTTTGCATCTACGTTTCATGAACTTTGAAGATTTCTACCATTCTATTGAGTTCTAGCTTTTTTGAGATTTTTATTGTGTCTGTGCCTATTATCTTACTGGAACCACATTTCCTCCATACCTAGGCCTTCTGGGTGAAAGGCAATTGTGGCTGGCCATGATGGTGACTGCGCTTGGCATGCACAGCACTATTACCTGCAGCTCTCTGTGGCTTTTCAGTGGCTTACCAGCAGGATTAAGGAACTGAAGGTCCCCTCACTTCAACTTCAAGAAGATCAGTGCACAAACTTGCTAGGCACAAGCTTCAGGCTCATCTGGTTCCCAGAGCACAAGCCTGACGAGCTAGTTTTAGTGCCTGGTATTTATTATCTTTGTGGAACCTTGGCCCGGAGCCTGGAGCTGGGCATGTAGGGTGAATAATTGTACATGGGGCTCTCATGCATCTAACTTTAAAAAAATCTCAATTACATCAGAAAGAGGGTTCAGGGTAACAGATGGGGTCCTGGGGACGATAGTGTAAATAACAAACAAAGGCATTTTCTGTGATGTATCACTGGTCCCAGAGAGCACAAGAGCTGATTGTTCAGTTGGAATGACCAGAGACGAACATCCAGGAGGTGGCAGCACTCACAAACATACAAACCTGAAAACACATTAGCCTGGTGAGATCTAGATTGGTGGGGGGAGTTTGGAGGGTATGTGTGGGCATAGGTTTTTCATCTCACAAGGGATGGTTAGAGAAGTGTTTCGTGAAGCTAGATGCAGAGTTGCAAAACAAATGAATGCACTGGGGCTGGGGTGGGGTGGTGCTGAGCATGATAGCTAGTTTGATGTGGCAACATCTGTAAGAGACATAGCCACTTGTAACGTAACTCAACAACAGAAGGAATCTTTTGTTGAAAGGAGACAGATATCTCTAATTCAATCACTAAGAAACTGAGGTCCTGGGGGAGGGGAAAAGCAGGGCTATTCAGCTACTTGGTAGTAGACCTTGCGTTGGATCCCCCATCTCCCACTTCTCAGATGCAGTGTCCGTACCTACTCCACCAGGTTCAGCTTCCATAGTTACCAAACAAGAATATGGCTTGCTGCCTTTTTGCGTGATACTGAGATTTTATCACCTGATGGGCAACTCAGGATTGTCTCTCCTCTTGCCTGTTTCCAACTCCTTCTGTGGATAATGATGATGGAAGGAAGGAAGGAAGGAAGGAAGGAAAAAAGAAAGAAAGAAAGAAAGAAAGAAAGAAAGAAAGAAAGAAAGAAAGGAAGGAAGGAAGGAAGAAAGAAAGAAAGAAAGAAAGAAAGAAAGAAAGAAAGAAAGAAAGAAAGAAAGAAAAGCCAGCCCCAATCAAGGAGAAGGGGTCTGACATACATGTACACATGAGGTTGTGGAGATCTTGGCCAGTATAAGCAGACACAAGGTGTGACATAAACCAGGGCCAGTTAGAGTGCAATTGGACAGGCTGCGGATTCTTGATTTCTGAGTGAGTTACTTCTTGAGGCTGCAAGATTCTGGACTTACACTTGCAACTCTTGGAATCATTACCTTTTTCTCTTTATTTACTAAAAATTTTCTTTTCTTTTGCATTATTATTTTAAACTTTGTGTGTGTGTATGTGTATGAGAGAGAGATAGAGGAAAAGATAGAGGAGATGGGGGAGAGAGGAGAGAGAAGTGAGGAGAGAGAGAGAGAGAGAGAGAGAGAGAGAGAGAGAGAGAGAGAGAGAGAGAGAGAGTCCATACACATCAGTAGATTTGAGAGGATAGCCTCAGGTATTGGTCCTCACATCCCACACTCTTTGAGGCAGGGCCTCTTGTTTTCCTGCCTCTGCACATCAGGATAGCTGGTCCACAAGCTCCAGGGACTTTTGCCCTAGTATTTTAGCCACATCTACTATTTCATCTAGCCTTTACATGATGTGGTGGTTTGAACAAGAACATTTCCATTGGTTCAGATGTAGACTAATTTGGTGTTGTGTGGATGGATGTGAATTTGCTGGAGAAAGTTTATTACTGGGAGCTTGCTTCGAGGTTTCTAAGTCACATGCTGTATTCCCAGTTGGCTCTCTGCTTTCTGTTTGTGGCTCAGGATGTAAGATTGCAATTTCCTGCTCCAGGTACCATGCTTCTGCTCTGCCATCATGGACTCTTATCTGTTAGGAACCAAATACATCCTTTTTCTATAGGTTTCTTTGATTGCTCTGTTTTATCACTGTAATAGAAAAGTAACGAATATACATGGGTTCTAGGAATTTGAAATTAAGTCATCATGTTTACATGACAGTGTATCCACTAAACCAAGTCTCCAGTCCTCTCTGATATTTCTCTTAACAGTTCACTTCAGGTCACACGAATGAACAGATTTTTGTCTGTCTCCTATATGCTATGTCAAGGATATTTCTCTAGACTCCTAGTCATTGGATGGGAAAGAGTCTAGTATTTATGCATCAAATATTTAATTTTACTCTCATTCCCCAACAACAAGATTCTAGCTTTTATTTAGCTATATTTTCAGTGGGAATAGTCAGCAAGAAAGTGCAGTTCTCACTTCTCCAGGAAGGCACGTTTGGTCACATGATTTGATTCTAGCCAAAAAGATGGAGACAGAGGTGAGAGTGAGGGTTCTGCAAGGCTATTTCTATTGTGGTGTTTGTGACACAAGGCTCAGGCCATTACTGCCCCTCTATCTGTGAGGATAGTGAATAGAAAGTGCAAAGCAGCCTTGATCCCTAAGGACCAGAAAGCCTTATAAAACCACACTACCTATCTCTGGGGTTCTTTTTCTGGTAAAGGACAAATTTCTATTCCTGCTATCCTGTCATCCTCCAGAGTTCTCACTATTGAATCTCTCCTTCGCTGTTTTATGTGGCTACAAGATCATTTATTTCCATCTTTTGGCTCAAAAGTCACCCCAGGTTGAACATCCCTGACAGCTTTCCTAGGTCAATAAGCACAGAGCCTCACAGATCGGTGCCTGAGATGGTTGTACTCTAAGAGGCTCTTCATGTGTTTAGAAATGAGGATGCTTAAGCACAAAACATACATGACAAGCTTGGGGCTTGACACATAAGTAGCTGTTGAATGAATGCTGCTACAGCCTCTTTGAAGAATTTTTCCCAAGTCCGGCCTGCCATGGTTGTGTATAGACACATCTCAGTGCTTTCCATTGTCAATACACCTCCTCCTTTTAAAATGAACCTGTTTGGAAGTCCAGTGTTCTATATAGTTTTTGTGTTCTATATAGTTTCATCTGTCCTTTCTGGGACAACAGCACATGCACACACACACACACACACACACACACACACACACACACGTACACACACAAACACACATATACACTCACATGAATACATACACATGAATATGCATACACTTACACACACATACACACAAACACACACACACATGTATACACACATGAGCATATGTGTGCACACATGTACACATACATACATGAATACACACATGAACACACATGAGCATGTTTGTGCACACATGTACACATATATACATGAACACACATGCATACACACATGAATACACCCCCCCCACACACACACACACCCCACAAAGGTTTTTTTTCCTAAGTCCTAGATGAGCCCTTCTAGGCATATAGCTCCTCCATTTCCTTGACACAAACAGATCATGTGTAATAATAGCTTGAAAATTCCCTGAATTCCTGTAAGTGCTCTGTCTTCTGTCAGACTGAATATGAGTTTAGAGCCATGTGTAATCTTATGGGCAGATGCTGCTGTCTAAATTCTGTTGATTCCTTTTTACTGAGCTGCAGTCTCCCTGATCCATGGTTTGGCTATGTGTGGCTTCAATTACCTACAGTCAACTTGTATTCAAAAATTGTAAGTGGCAAATGCTGAAAATAAAAATTTGTAAGTTTTAAATAACTTTATTACGGTGTACGATTAACATTGTTCTTTTATTACTAGTTGTGGTTAATTGCATTCCATGCTTAATTTATAAATTAAACGTTATCATAGGTACATACGTCTCGGGGAAACAATATGTTCGGTACTAGTCCTTGAGTCAAGTACTTGCTGGTGGTCTGCAGAGCATAACCCGTGTACGTTGGGGTGGGGGTGGCTGTAGAGCAACGTGGCAATCTGGGCTGCTTCAGGACAATCTACGTTTTCTTAGCCTCACATGCAACCTGTGTGTTTTTCCAGAAATTTAATGAAAATCTTTTAATTCAACAGAGGGCACTCTGTTCATAGAGGTCATAGGTTGCTGGAGGAGCTGTTTGCAATCTGAGGGCCACTGGACATGTTGTAATCATTGAGCCCAGGGAGAGAAACATTCACTGCTAGACTAGGGCCCCTTGTAATTCCAAATAGCAACAAGTCAGAATTTTCTATGCTGGTGTTGGCTTTCTACAACAGTATCTGACTTCTGCAATGATGTTGAAACGGAATGAGCCTGAGAGTTCATTCTGTCCAGATGGAATCATAAATGTGGATAGCTCATCACTCCTCCACTTTTTAATTGTACAACATAGGAAGGCATTTTGTTCTAATAAAAAGGAAAACACCACATGAATGGACATTAAGTTTGCATATGCACACAGCACAGTATTACTCAACCTTAAAAAAATAGAACTCCTGTCATATGTGACAGTGAGCATGAACTTAACAGACAGATACTACATGATATCATTTACGGGGGGGGGGGGTCTCAAATTGTCTCAGAATCAGAGAGTAGCATTATGGTGTCCAGGGTAGAGGGGGGCAGAGGCAATATTGATATTCAACAATGTAAAGTCTCAGAAGTATAAGATGGCTCTGTTCTAAAGATCTGTATGTAACATGATGCCCATGCCTAAAGTGTAGCTGTACTTCAAATTATATTGTAATAGATGGTGTATTAGGTAAGTGAAATGCCTCTCTGTCTGTCTTTCTCTGTCTCTCTGTGTCTATCTCTGTCTGTCTGTCTGTCTGTCTGTCTGTCTGTCTATCTGTCTCTCTCTCTGTCTCTATATATGTATGTATATATGTATATATATATGTCTACATGTTCTTAGTAGGATCCCATTGCTGTGCGGCCTGCACAGCAGATCCTCTCACCTAGGATGCCCCTTTATCCAGCCTTGTTTCTGCTGTAGAGCTTTTTTCATTGTACCCATCCAGTCATTGAGCAATTGCCATGGAGATGGGGATTTAGGTTCTCTCCCAGCCACTGATTTACAAACTGTCCTCTGAGGTGTCTTAGGGAACCATCAGAGGAGCCCCCATGGATCACTAAAATGAAGACAGAGAAAGAAATGGACTGCAGAGCTTCAGACCCCTCCAGCAGCATTAGCCAAAGCAATCAAGTTGTGACTGTTATCTGTACTTAGCTTGCACAGAATTTCATTTGGTAGAAAGTGTTCCAGAGGTGCATAGCTTCTTTAAATCACTGATCATGTCTAATGATCAGTCCTGTGTGTATAACTGTGTTGGTGTGGTCTATATGTATGTATAATGCCTGTACTCACTTATGTGGAGACTCTTCTCTACTTTTTTTTTTTTTTTTTTTGAGACAAGGTCTCTCGCTGAGCATAGAACCCACCAGTTTGGCCAGCCAGGGAGTCCAGTGCACCTTGGGATCTACTTGACCCTACCCTTCCTCCACTGCTGAGGTTACTGGTGCATGCTGTCATGCTTAGGTTCTTAGGAGATGCTATAGAATCAAACTTGGGTCCTCAGGCTTGTACAGCAAGCACTTTATCCACTGAGCCACCTTCGTAGGCTCTCCTTGCAAAGCTGTTTAAATGAAGGCTCAGGCATTGATCACACGGCCAGTCCACACTGGGATCAGGTTGGAACCCAGATTTAGTTTGTGTTCGCTGCTCTACCTGGCCATTATCCTCTCTTACCTCACATCTAGAAACATCCAATACTAGGTAGAAGGAAATAATCTCGTTTCAGCCTGAATAGAAAAGGAATATTGTTACTAATTCATACATCAGCTAATGTGATGCTTTTAGGTGTCATGGAGACCCTTATGGAGCCTGGAGGAGCAGGAGTGCAAGCTTAGGATGCCTCCCTAGGCCTGCATGGGTCTCTAGATTATTTATAGTGAATGAAGATTAGTGCTTTCCTAATTTTCTTTATTGAACACCTACTTTGTTATGATACTGCATTTTCATCTGCACAACATCATTTAAAGCCATATAGCATTAGTAGTGTTTGAAGATTCCTACATCAGTGATATAACAGGGGGACCAGGCATGCAGACAAGGTATCTGCAGCTGAAGTGGATGTGTAAACCCATAGCCTTCTCCACATCCAGCACAAATACTTCTTCCCTGACTTGGAAAAATAATACCTAGGTGGTTCCTGGGTAGCTGCATGCTTGCTGCTCCACGGACCAACCTACTTCAAGGCCATCATCTCTGGCATTGACATTAGGAAAGGATGGTGCAAGTATCTCTCTTGATCACTCTTCATCGAACATCTTCCAGGCCAAGGTTGTGCTGTGATGGGGCTGTTCAGAGCTGACTTCCTTTCTCTGGTTTCTCTCTTATTATTATTTTTTTAGAGCCTACTGGGCAAGACTAATATGCAGTAAAACTGATTTGTGCACTTTTCAGCTCTGGCTGAGAACAACAGCTGTGTGTATTAGTTGGGAGGTATTTAATGGATGATTTATAAGACGTTGAAGATAGAACTTGAAAGATACATGGGCGGCACTGAGGTGCAACATTCTTGAGACACAGAGAACATTAAGCGCTTGATTGGCTGAGATGATTTAGAAGGAAGCCCCAGGCTCTCATCCAGCCATCCCTACATTGTTCTGGCATCTTCTCACCCAACAGCCATGATGCCAGGCTAGAGTAGAGATGTGCTGACTCGTAGATCTCAAAGAAAATTTGTGCTTCATCTGTGGCCAACCCTTGATGGCTTTCTTTTCCACAAGCCCCTGGGGGACGGAGCTTACATTTTATAGAAGAAAGCTAAGCAGCAGAGGGTGTGATGCTTCCTAGGGGAGACCCCTAGCAGCTCAGCTGGTTTTACTCTCTTTCCTCCTGCAGAAGGTCAGCTTCTAGTTCAATAGTTGATTGCTGCCTTCCTCTCTGAAGATAGGATTTGGTCTTGGGGAAGAGAGATGAACAGGATAAGCAGGAGTGCCCCAAACTCTAACCTTTCCCTCTCTTGATATTTCTCAAACAAAACAAAGGCAGCTGCTGTAAGATAAAATCTCAAAGAAGAACTATTTAGAAAAACTTCAGGGGCTCTGGAGATTGCCAAGCCAGTACAGACTTGCTGTGCAAAAAAAAGTGAGCACTTGAGTTCAAGCTCCAGAACCCACCTAACCACAATTAAAGGTTGTCATCTCAGTGCTGGGAAAATGGAACAAGGGAGATTGCTGGGGCTGTCAGGCCAACCAGACTATCTTACTTGGCAATTCCTAGGCCAGTGAGAGATCCTGTCTCAAAAATAAAGGTGGGCAATACCCAAGGAACATCATCTGAAGTTGACCTCTGGTGTGCAAACACAAGCACACACATTGACATACACCTTCCCATACATGTGCAAGCCCCTTAATAACACACACACACACACACACACACACACACATACACACACACACACACACACACACAGAAAAATCTCGTGTTCTGATTATGAACACCATATTTTGTTCCATTACATCTGATTATGATCTTGTTCCATTTTCATTGGGGGGAAAGGTTTTATTTTAGCTCACTATTCCAGAGGGGATACATTTCATCATAGTGGCCAAGGCATGGCGTAAAACCATGGGGCCACTCTATCACATTGACAAACTAAAAGCAGAAAGAGAAAAGGAAGTAAGGCCAGGCTATAAAGCTTTAAAGCTTTTCTCCAGTGACTTATTCCCCTAGTAATGCTCCACCTCCTAACAATTCCACAACTTTTCAAACAGGGCCACCAGCTATGGATCAAGTGTTCAAACACATGAACTTATGGGGGATTTCACATTTGAACCACAACATCCTATGCCTGGATCATGAAGGCTCTTGCCTATCTTCATCATCAGATCTTGTCTAGTTCATCTTTAGACGTCTCCATTGTACTTAAGAGTCTCTAAACTGTTCATGTGTCCAAAGTCTTTTCTGGATACTAAAGGCAATCTCTTAACCTTAAGCCTCTGTTCAATTAAAGAAAACAACTACAGATTTCTAACATACAATGGCACAGAATGTACATTCCCATTCCAAAAGAAAGGAATGGGAGCATAGTGAGGAAAAACTGGCCTGAAGCAAACCAGCTAGCATCAGACCCCATAGTTCTAAGTCCAACATTTGGGGCTCCAGTTTCAAATGGCTTATGTGGCTCTGCTCCCCTGGATTGGTAGCTGCAACATCTCCCTCTTGGGCTGTTTCCACTTCATGTATGTATCTCTTGTTGCCACATATTCCATGCCATGGCTTTGGCATCTCAAACAACTTGGTTATGTCTCCACTGTAACTTAGGCTTCACCTTTACAACGTCACACAATGGCCTTTCAAGACCAACTTGCTGACACTGAACCACATGGTGCCTGGCATCAGTGGCTCTCAAAAACCATGGAGGAAGATTCTATGACTCCCTCAATGTTGCATCTTTCATCCCTTCAAAGTCAGCATTACTTGGATGACACTGCCAAGTTCTGTCGTCAGCTTGAGATGGAAGCTGTCTCCTGAGAACCACAGTTACAGCACCTTCTGTATGGTAAAGGTGGTGAAAAACTGCCATAGGTGGTGGTTCTATCATTTCACAAGTTAGAGCCTTTGGTGGGTAGATCTTGCTACAATTTCCCACCATTCTCCAACTTCCCACCAGTCTCCAATTTCCCACCATTCTCCAATTTCCCACTATTCTAGTGAAGAAAAGGAGGCTTCTCTTACTGGGACCAATCTCTTATTGGGACACACCCCATTTTTTTCCAGCACATGCTTTGACTGCAGCTTTGAACTTCTTAGTGTGCCTTTTCTTTCCAAAGTACACACATTTGTATTTTTTGTCTGTCCCTCTTGTTGCTCTTTGTCATTGTAGAGAGGCACAAGAATAATCAGTAGCAACCATGCCATAGAATCAAAGTTTTCTGTCTTGAAACATTTTTCATCAAATGAATTCATTTTAAATTACTTTTAAATTTAGTCTCACCCATGTTGTTGGGAGATGAACGAAGTGGTGTTATATTTTTTTGCCAGAATATACAGAATTAAAATCTTACCTTGATTACTTTTCTATTTCTATAATGAGACACCATGTCCAAGAAGAAACAATTAATTGGCCCTTATAGTTTCAGAGGGGTAGAGTCTATAACCATCATTATGGGGAGCATGGCATTAGATAGGCAGCCAAGCAGACAGCCAGCTCTGGTATTGGTACAACAGCCAAGAGCTCAGATCTTGAGATGCAGACACCAGGCATAAAGAAAAAGACTGAGTATAGTGTGGGCTTTTGAAACCTCAAAGCCCACTCCCAATGATACACCTCCTAAGGGTGCAATATTAATTATTTCCAAACAGTTCCATCAACTGTCCACCAACTAATTAAATATATGAGCTGGTGGGAGCCATTCTTATTCAAATCATTACAAACCTCTATGTTCTCTAGCCACATTTTTCATAGAGATTTGTTCTCTGAAATCTTAAACACTGGACCTCCATTGTCCAGTGTCTGTATTTTTCTTGGTCTTCCAGTACTCTAGGTTCCCACTAGAAGAGCCTGTTAATCCTTGGATCTACATTGTCTGCATTTTTTTCCCCTGGCTTTCTGGTCCTCCAGATTCCCACAAGAATGGCCCATGAATCCCTGTTTATAGAATTCAGGGGTTTTCTAGCCCAAAGTTCCAAATTCTTCCATATTCCTCAATCCAATTCCAAAGGCCTGTGTACCATGAGATCAGGTTTATAATAGCAATAGCCCCACCTCTGATACCAGTTACTGAATTAGTTTATCATCCATTGCAGTGATAAAAAAAAAGGAACCTCAATTGAAGCAACTTACTGCAGTAATATCAAATAAAGCAGAAATATGAAGCTGACAGTCATGTTCACAGTCAAGATAAGAGAGAGAGAGAGAGAGAGCACTGTTGTGGTCTGTGCTTCTTAGCTCTCTCTACTTTTAAAACGTTCAAGATCTCTTCCCAGGGAAGGCACCACTTTCCAATTTTAATTAAAATAAACTAATACCCACAGACATATCCATAAGCTACCCTGATCTAGGTACTCCCTCATTGAGACCCTGTTTCTGAATCATTCTAGATTGTGTTGAGTTAATGATTAAAACTAACCATCACAACTCCCAACTCAAAAGGCATTTAGCCATGATTGGTCTGGAAAGTTCTATTCTTTTCAACTTTCATTTTTGCCTCACAATGCAAAGCCATCATGGTTCAGTTTTGGTTACTTGTGGTCTCTGGAGGGTCTATGACATCTTGTAGTCTTATTCTTGGGAGAACTACAAAGCAGACAAGTGGCCATCCTGCATTTCTATTCAGGAGATGGCCTTTTCTTTCTTTCCAACACATACCCCAGCATCCTCACTCAATCTGATAATATTCAACATCACTTCAATCCACTTCAGTGCTATGTCACAGCTTCTACAGGAGGAGCATATCTGAGGATTTCTAATTTGCACCGGGGCCCTGAGTGGTAACTTAGTTCTGAGACCTAAAAGAATAACTTCTGTGGTGGTGGGATTTCAATTAGTAACTGGAAGAGATGTCCTTTGGTCCTATTAAATCTTACCTTGTGGGCGGACAAGTTTGACCTCTGAGAATTCTATGTGAAATTTTCTGATTCTTAGCTGAAGTTCCTCCCAGATACCTGAGTTGGTCCAAGGAGCCAGGAGTAGAGGCTTCCAGCAGGTGAACTAACGCTATCTTCTTTGAGCTCCTCAGCGCTGCAATCTTTATTTGTGACAATAATAAGATCACAAAGGCGTAGTGACTGAGTTTGTTTAAGGAACACTGGATATAGAAAATGGGCAGCTGGACTGATCAAAAAATATATAGTGAGGGAACAATTGTTCATTAGAGAAAATGAGAACATATGACCTTAGTGAGGGCGAGCACTTTCAGAGCAATAGTTATGTCCTGTGTCAAATGGCTTGTCTATGTTACAGAGTACTTTGAGGTCCTGAGAGGTTATGTGTATACACAGGAGTCACCAGGTTGGCAGTGGTGGGGTCTGGATTTGTACCTATGCTATTTGTTATGGAAGCCTGGCTTTTCTGAATGCTTGGAAGAAACTGCTCCCGGGAAGGGAGGTACCACTGGCCCATCTTTGGGTCTGTGGTGAGGATTCTCAGAGGTGTGATTTATGTGAACTGAGGTGACCTCCCTGGTGCCTGTTCTGCCTTTCCACCATTATAGACCCTTCTCTGTCCCATGCAGCCCTGGACAATGAATGAAAGATGCAGAGTAATTAGTTCCATTGCTATCTCTAAAAGAAGAGAAAAAAAGATTCAGTAAGTTTTTCTGCTTTTTAACTAATAACCACCTGGTGGCCTCAGTGTTCTCATTGGCTCCAAGGTCAGAATACATTACAGATGTCATCAATATACTCAGCAAACAGGAGCACATCCAAGGTATTGCCATGGGCCTGGGAGAGGGGAGAGCATCATTTAATTCAATTTAGCCTGAGTACGCTAAGGCCTGTGTGAGCTAGATAGAGAATGATAAAAGATCATTCCCTATATGAGAGAAGCCAGGGTGGACGGCCTTGTTGTTTAGCACAAGAAGTGTATGCCAATAGAGACTACATTAAAATACGAAGATAGACACTGAAACGTGAACAAGTCAAGTACCACCCTCGGAACATATGAACTCAACTCAGCACTCCTGACAGCTGATGAAGCAGCTAGAGTCACTTTTACTCTCATTCTGGCTCACTATTTCCTAGCCAGAATACTGACATGGATCCAGCCTATCCACCACGTCCAAACCTCACTGTTTCCCATAAACGTGTGTGTTTAGGGCTGTGTGGCTTAATCACATGGAAGGTATATGTGACTGGCATCACAGTGTGACACAGCATTGTGCCATTGTACTAAGAAGTACATTGTCTTTTTATGGTTGCTGTACTCTCCCTCTGCTGGTGACCCCACGCTTGGCCGTCACTCTTGATTTTTTTCATTTCTATTGTGTTACTATGTCAGAAATGTTGTATAAATGGAATAATACAGTTTGTAACTCTGGGAACTTGGTTTTCTTTTTACTTGTAATTTTCTCAACATCTATCCAAAGTGTTGGCTGTTGCCTACATCAACACTTTAGTCCTATTAATCACCAAGTTCTAGTTCCTGGCACGAATGTCTCACCATTTTAACCATTTACCCATTGACAGATACTTGAATTGGTTCCAGGTTTTGAGTGTTACAAATAAAGTCACTTACAAACCTTTGTGTACAGATAGTTGCGTGAACAAAGTCT
The DNA here is from genome assembly GCA_019843815.1 of Montemys delectorum. Classification (NCBI taxonomy): domain Eukaryota; kingdom Metazoa; phylum Chordata; class Mammalia; order Rodentia; family Muridae; genus Montemys; species Montemys delectorum. Next base: position 377 of record JADRCD010191563.1, on the reverse strand, counting down.
TTGTTTTTCTGAGATAAATGCCTATGACAAGTTGATTATGGACAGAGTCTAGGACATGTCTTATTTTATGCTTTTATCTCAATGCCCAGGCCAACCTTGGGCTCATATTTGTGTACCTCTGTTGTCCTTAATTGAGGATGCTTGCCAACAAATGAGGCAGTGTTGTGGATTTTCAGTAACAAAATACAATGTTGCCAAGTCCTTGAGAATCTCTGTTGACTGGTTTGATCCCATGTCAATTTTGTATAGGCAACTATAGGTGCCATAAGTTCTTGAGTGATTGGATCTGTCCTGTTCAGAAAGCACCTGTGTCTCTTACACTCTTCCTATGTCTGCTTTTGTGATGTTTCTCAGCCTTGGATGGAAAGAATGTTAAA
>JADRCD010191557.1:0-37796 GCA_019843815.1 Montemys delectorum | reverse complement strand
GACAGTACCTGACTAATACAGATGTATTAGTCAGGTACTGTCAGAGCCTCTCAGGAGATAGCTATATTAGGCTGGCTTGTCCTTCCTTCAGTCTCTGCTCCATAGTTGGTCTCTGCAACTCCTTCCATGAGTATTTGGTTCCCCCTTTTAAGAAGGAATGAAATGTCCACCTTTTGGTCTTCCTTCTTCTTGAGTTTCTTGTGGTTTGTGGGTTGTTCTTCCTGTATTCCAAACTTCTGGGCTAATCACCACTTCAAACATCATCCTTAATGATAGCCAGTGACATAGGGTGAGAAAGAGTGAGACAAGGAGAGAGATCAGGACCGAGGCCGTAAGAACTTCAGATCATTCCTTCTGGAGCTGGGGGTGAAGCAAAGAACTTCAGATCATTCCTTCTGGAGCTGGGGGTGAAGCAAGTCCTGGAGCACCCAATGCCTTGTTTGGAGCTTCCTGGTTACACCTGGCAGTACAGTCCTTTCTCACCAATTGTACTTAAACCCTGATATTCCTAGGTTTCTGTCTCTTGCTAGTACCAAGACCCAGGAAGCACTATGAAGAAAATCCTGGTGGCTTTTTAATCTAATTTATAACTGGATTTGAGGACTTTGCTCAAAAACTACTTTCTCTGAACATCTTCTCCCTCTCCATCACTCTACTTCAGTAGTCACACTGAGGAACTCCTAGTCAGTCAAGCTGTCTGCATTTGTATCAATTCGCTCTGTTACTTGACAGAACTCTAAAGTTAAGAAAACTTATTTCTATTCATAATTGTGCCGTAGTGTTTGCACACAGTAGCTACTGGAATGTTCTGCCTTTTGACAGTAGATATCTCGTTTGTTTAAAAGCACGTTTACTGTGAGTTTGACTTTATTTTAGGTAGCCAGGGTGGCTTGATCTTCTGGGTAACCCTCTCTCTGGTACTCAGTCAATACTCAGAGTTTTGTTGAATGAACGAGGATAAAGATTAGCATCTGTTGGAGAGCCAAATAGGGAGGAGCCATCCAACAGCTGGAGTTTGCACATAGAATTGGGGAAGGGATTTGGGGATTGAACACACTGAAGTCGGTGCTGTGCAGGCAGACTATCAAGAATAGAGAAGAATGTTGAGGACTGGAGTATGGGATCCTGAGCAGGGCTGAAAGAAACAAATGGAAAAGTCAGTAATCATAAATTGGGTACAAAGAAACTTTCAAACATTAAGCAATTGCCAAAGACTTGAGAAACTGGGAGGAAGCCAAGAAAAATGAGGCGTAATAACAAGCTCTCCAGTGGTGGGTGGGAGGGTTTTGAGGCCCCAGGAGGATAGTTTAAGGAGAGTGGTTACGATGAAGATCAGTGCTTCTTTATGAAAACATTCACATGTTTTCACACGTCACTTGTAATGATATGTTTGACATTGTGGTTTATTTAGGTGTTCTCCACTGACCCTTCACCCTGGGGGACGGGAAGGCTGAGGGTTTCTTGTGGTCACGGTAGTTGATTGAAAGCTAGTTATAGTAAAAACATATTTTAAGTGTCGGGTAATTATATGAAACTGCACAGATAAACATTAGTGTTTCCCTGTGGTTCCCATGAACTTTCCTGGCTGTCCTTGACCTGGGATAAGCCTATGAGCCATAAGCTATCAACAGTTCCTGTGAGTAAAATCAGGTTCCATAAGGAAAATCTGACACCTGTAACACAAGAGACTCTGCAGCAGGAGTAAAACTGTCACCAAGTTCAGTTTACAATTGAGAAACCAAGCTCTTGATAGTATACATATAGCTGTGTTGGGGGGGGGGAATTGATTTCTATTTCTTTAATAGTATTCTTTCACTTTTAGATTCGCAATTTATTACTGGATAAAGACATCAATTGAGTCTTATATATTTCTTATCTGATAGGCATAAATTGTTTTTTTAAAATTTATATCCATCTCTTCTATATTGTGGTTATGTTATTTCTTCTAATTACACAATGGTTTTCTACACATGTACTATTGGGTAAAGTATCTGTTTGTACCATAGATAGGCATTTATTTTTTTACTTCTAAGGACAATAGTTAAGATCAATCAGTCTGTCTGCCTGCTTGTCTGTCTGTCTGTCTGTCTGTCTGTCTGTCTGTATCTGTCTATCCATCCATCTGTCGCTTCCTAGAATAGTATCATTCTCATTTGCACAGTCTAAGATGGCCAACAGACAGACAGAAATTGTTCCTTCTTTTCAAAACCCATATCTGGGAGTTAGTAACTTATTTTTGTATCCCATTGGCCAAAGGTTTATACAAGAATCGGTAACCTAACCTTATAGAGGCAGGGAAATATACTTTCCACCTTTGACTATGGAAAAAGATGAGAGTGGATATTGGATTACAAGTTGCTGGTTTGGTTCCAAGAGATTTGGTGCCCAGGAAGAGCAAGCGTCTCATTAGCTACATTATGAATGGCCAGCTAGCCAATGGCCTTAATATGACTCAATATTAAGACACTGTGTTTTACAAAGTATTCCCAAGACATCTTTATTTTGAAAATCTACTACTTTCAAGTTCTAGAACTTACTATCCAAGGGAGCTCTGTAGTAGATGACAATTACTGTCGGAGATTCATTTGTGCCCTAGCAGATTGGGGTTGTTCTCAGCTGAGTTCTAAGATATTGTAGCCACTCAGTGATATCAATCCTCCTGAGCTCAGCTTAGGACAGGGCATAATGGAGAACCAGAGTCTAGCATCAAGGCTCACAGGACAGGCCTCCCAAGAAGCGTAGCTTAGCCACTTGCCCTCCTTTGGACAAAATAGGATCTGGTTCACATTACCTGGACGAAAGTTGTCCTCATGGCTATTTTGTATTTTTTAATGTTCTTTGCATTGCTTTCTGGTTTTTAATTTTCTAATGGAACAGAAAATAACTTCATTTAGGTGCTTTTCATGATTTCCAACTATTTATAATAAATAAAATAGTTGGTTATTATAGATATTTCCTCCTTCCTTAAGCAGTTCAAAGTGGCTCTCCCACTGAGTCAGACCGCAACATCTGCTCTTCATAGAGTGGGCAATCTTAAGAACTAAAAGACTTTTTTATATATAGAAAACTAACATAGTACATCTATAATCATAAGGTATGCTGGCTCAGCCTTCCTTGTTGTGTTGTTGGGTTTTTATTCTTAACATCCCAAACACAATAAAACCTGGAATGACTTGGTTGGGTAAGTGCATGCTTGTGGGGTCACTCAGTTCCCATGTGTTCCCCCTCTCTGCTAAAAACAAACAAAACCTCACAAACTAATGAACCCTTAAGTATAAATGGGTACATTATACAAGAGCACTAGAGAACTCTTGACTCACTCAGCTTGACTTTAAAGTGTGTTCTCTTATGAATCTCGGAATTAAACAGTTTCCTGAACAGTTGATTAACTTTTTGATTTCCCTGTTGTATTAGAACAATGAGGATCAATGTTGATGCCACTAAATTTTATACACACTTTGCCTAGCTCTATATAGGGTATGTTTGCAGCAAAACCAACTTTTGCTCTTAATTCAGTATTTCCTATTGCCTAACTGTCTCTTCATTTCTTTCTTTAAATCTTTGGCTTGAAAAGTACTTTCTATCCTTGAATGAATGTGGGAATTAATTTCCATATAAACTACTTCTGAAAGATTCTGTCTTATAGTGTAGATAGACTTAGGTCATTGGGGGAGGCAGTGAGTAGGGAAAGTTGGTTGCTGTCTTAAGCTTGGAGGAGGGCAGACACTACTTAAATACAGGTTAGCTATCATATTACCGCTTGGAACTGTTTTCTTGTGAATAAATAAAATTAGATGAGATTCTGTGTGTTGATAAATAGAATCTCTGTTTTGTTTCTCTTGTGATTGTGAATGTTATATTTAGAGGAAGGGTTACCTACTATACTAATAAGTAACAGTCTAGAGTTTGGAAGCTTCTGCTTCATTTGTTGTTTTGATTTATGCTATTGAGACACAGTCCAGCCCTTAAACTCTCTGTCACCTAGCATGACCTTGAACTTCTGAGTCTCCTGTATTTGCCTTAGAGTTCTGGGATCCCAGGTGTGCACCACCACCACTGGTTTATACGGGCTAGGGAACAAATCACTAGCCTGTTAGGCTAACACTCTAGAGATCGAGCTAAGGCTCCAGTCCTATCCTCGGGTTTTAGGTTGAGTTCAGCTTCTAACTTCAGTGTAACTTTAGCATGCTGTGTCACATCTCTGGATGCCCTTTTCCCCCCACTGTAAAGTGTAGACTTTGCACTATGTGGCTGCCAAGATTCCTTTCAGGTCTGCTGTGGTCATTTTCTGGCCACTTTCATCTTAAAAGCAACATAAGATCAAACAAAAAAGATCAGCAGTTCTTAAACCCATGTTCTCCACTTTCTCCACGGGAGGATTTGTATACACTTGTGTGTAATTCATGTTACCTGAAGGCTGCATACTTTTCTGGGTAGTTAAAACTCTGGGAATCAATTTTGTAACCTAGTTGTGTTTGGCTTGGGACCTTAATTACAGTCTGGAGCCTTTTTCTTTGGGATACCAGGGACACCTAAATAAAATCTCTGAAGCAGTTTACCAGCAGAGCTGTGGATGTGCAGCTCTCCCTATTGAGGAGTACCTTTGAGGGGTGCAGGGCCAGGTGGCCAGCCTCAAACAGTGTCCTGCTGTGAGTACACGAACATTTGTCTCAGCCCTGTGATGTGTTTTTCCCCTTGAATCCTAGGTCAATCCACATGGATCATTGTATTCATTTTGAGACCGGTGACTCCAGTATCATTGAATAGTATTTAGAACATTGTAGTGTTTGAAAGCAGGAAAAAGGATCTTGACCCACATGCCATTCGATGGTTTCTTGGTAGTTCCAATCAATTTTCCCTCAAAGGGCATATTGAGTATCAGCATAAAAATTGAGTAGGCTAAACCAGCCACTTCTTAACCTTCAGAAGTTCAAAGAGTTATTTCAAATGCATTGCGATTTGTGAGGGAGGGAGAGGACTAAACTAGATTGCAGACACATTTGTGGGAAATGAGGCTCCCTAATGAGCCCTAGCCTGCCTACAAAGTTTTCGTACTCTAGGCTTAGAAATGGAGAAGTAGTAAGTATTTCCTGATCATCTCCAGACAAGCGCTTATCACAGCAAACAAGCAGCTGGGCCTTAGCATAGTTAGTGGCTTAACTCATTCAGGGGAGTTGTTACTTATTAGTAGACTTGGTTCCATTCCCCTAGTTATTTTTTAGCGGTACTAGGGCACTCGGTGTTCAAACATTGACTTCGTGTGTGTGCAGGATCAAAGACAAGCCAGGAAATGGCAGGTATTGATTGGGTTCATGTAAAAACCTTGAATGTCAATGACCTTTGGTGTTGTCTGGTTTACTCTTGCCATTTGGGATTTGTTTCAAAAATAGACACATAGCTAGCTATTCTTTCTGCATTTAAAACTAGTGAAAAACAATGGATTCTCTATTGAGTTATTTCATTGAGAAATGTTGCTTTGTGCTAAGCTAAATTGCACATAGCTCAACTCAGCATGGCTTGTCAAAAGTCCTTTACATTAACACAGACTGAGAAGATGAACTAAGATTTTTTTCTTTTTTTTTAGAAAAGTTCAGAAAATGATTCAGACATCATTTTTTTTACTATTATAAATGCTTAGCATTCAGTTATCTCTTCCAAAACTTCTTAATGATTGAACTTAATCTCTGTGATTGCTTTCCTCTAATAAACTATCCCTTTTAGCCTCACAATCAACTCCAAGTAACCTCCCCCGCAAAAACAGGTAAAATTTCACATGCATGGACACCACACACACACACACACACACACACACACACACACACACACACACACACCACATGCCTAATGAAATCATTTGCCCGAGTTTCTCAGCTTTGGCACTATTGGTATTTTAACCTGGTAATTACTTATCTCATGGAGCTGTACCTTGTACAGTAGGATGATATTTAAATACTTCCTTGAGCTAGGTTCTTCAGATGGTATATTTGTGACAGTCACAGATAACGGCAGAGCCTACCCACTACCCACTGTTGTCTGGAGTGTAGAGTCATCCCTGATTGAGAGCCCTGCAGTATATACAGAAACATTTTTGATCACTCTTTAAAATCAGTGTGATAGGTGGTATAATGATGCAAACTTAGACTGATCTAATAAAATGCATTATTAAAATTTTATGAGATTTATTGACTCTACTTGTTTCCTTGATTCCTGTTGACAGATCTACACCAGATAATAAAGGTGAAGTTCAATTCAGTAGTCTAGTTTGTTCTGGCGCTTTAAAAACTTATAAAAGTTCTTATTTACATAAGTATGTCTGTATAAGTGGGGATAGTCATTTTAATAGCAGTTCCTGGGCATAAGAATGTTCTGGAGACATCTGAAAGCAGCTCTGTGATTAATTGTTTTGTACTGGTTCTCCTGTGGGTCCCACAGAGGCTGCAGGCATTTTTGGTTAGCCTCAGTTCTGGGCTGGTATCAGGAATTTCTCTGGTAAAGATGCCAGGGATCAGTGAAGATTCCATCATCAGCCAGGAGAAAACAGCTCCCTTGCCTGTATCTGAAAACCATTCTGGGTTGACAAGATGGATTTATTTCTTCTTCTAAGGTACTGGTGGGTGTTTAAGCAGTAATCCCCTAAAGAGCTTGTTGCTCCCTCCATGCTGAGGAGATTCCTATTTCTCTGTTTGGTGGGTCTCAAGAGCATGGCAGGGCTAAAAAGGAAATGACTCAGGTCTCCACCCACATGGCATTTCATTTTGCAAGTCCTTGGTAGGCCATCCTGTGGGAAAGGGAGTCTTTATGAGTAATCTGTTTGATAGCATTCCTTGGCCATCATAAGGTCCACTCCAAGAGACAGGTTCTTAGTAAGGCTTGCTCTTCACAGAGTGGCACTTTCGTTTCCTACACTGAGTTACATCTATAAGGTTCCAGAAGAACTTCTACAGGGTCCCCTGGTCTATGACTTTCAGTACACCAAGCCATGCCCTTATCCTCCATAGAGGACACTGAAACTCATATTTATGTCCTTATTATTCTTAGGAACTTGGTTTTTTTCCCCCTTGGTACATTTGCCAGGGAGAGGATTGATTAACATTATTCAATGAGCCCACATAATTTTGAAAGATGGGAAATAAGCTACACTACTGTTTCTGGTAATTTTCTCATAGAAGTTTTTGCATTCTGTGGGCAACCTACCACATTTAAATGAAGAGTAATACTTTTTGTTTTAGTTTACTTTCATAATTATGAGATATAGTGACACATTGTTCTTCTTTTTAATTCTTTGTATATGGGTGTTTTACCTGCATACATGTGTATGTGTCGTCACACTCAGTGCCTAGTCCCTACAAGAGTCCAGAACAAGGGGATCAGATCCCTGAGGACTGGAGGTACAGACATTTGCTGGCATTTGAGTCCTCTTGAAGAGCAGCCTGTGTGCTCTTAACTGCTGAGCTATCTAACCAGCCCTTAGTTTTGTTACTATTATTCTGAGGTGATGGGCAGGTTGAACCCAGGGTTTCAGTATGTATGTTTGCTGGGGGCCAGGCCCAATGGTTCTTCTTTCTTGGTTCTCTCTTGAGGAAAGCAGAGGAGGATGAGTGTCGGTGGGGGCAAGACTTGGTCTTGTGAGATATTTAGGGTTGCCTTCTCTATAATAAAACCTTTACCTGCCCTAAGTCTAAGTTACTTTGCAGTGGTAGCTGACCTGCCTGAGTTCCTCGGAGGCCAGAAACTGCAAGTCTCCAGGAAGTAAGCACCTCAAAGTAAAACAGCAGGGGATTAAGTAAAAGGATTTACTGCTGGTGCTCCTTTCTCTGGTGAATCAGGAGAAGCCCCTCTGGCTAAGCTGATTAACACTTTGTGAACCAGAGAGGAAGGAAAGGAAAAGAATTAAGATGCTTTATACTGGCAAATATGCACAGACAGGTACACTTTCAAACATTCACACACCCACACTCTGGCCGGGCCCAACTATCTGTTGCAATCAATGCCACACATATATACATATGCCTACACACAAACATGTAGACAATCAGACATACACATTTGGATGGATGGATGGATGGATGGATGGATGGATGGATGGATGGATGAATGGATGGTACAACTCGCCCCAAGCCAAACCATTCAACCAATAACTCTTTTCTCTGGTATTTTTATATCTTCTTAGACAAAAATTTCTTTAGTAAACTACCTCAGAGATAAAATGTTACATAGGAGTTACAGAAGGATGTTGCTATTAAGTTCAAAGCAGAATTTTATTATAATATAGTTATTATAAGTTCAAAGCAACAGTTTTTACATGGTCTTACCTTATCATAGTGCACACCTGTGACTTAATCCTTGGTCTTAAATGTTTTTCCTAGAACACAAAATTGTCCTAAGTCTATTTCTCTTTTTAGTGTGATTTTGAAAGCTCATTGTATTTCTTATTGTGTAGACTTTACGTGCAGTATGAGGAGTTGGCACATACTATCTTGATTCTAACTTTATTACATTGTTCTAGCAACTAAGATTATCTCTAAAACCTTTCTTCCTAAACGTATGTGAATCAAATGAGGAATTGTGTAGAATCATTATCTCTTTGTCTATGTAGCATCAGTACAAGATAGTTCACCTCCATAGGTCTGCAGAAATCTGCTCAAAAGAATCGGTCATTGTTCTATATTTAATAATAGCAGAAAGAGCATATTAATAGCATGAATCTTTCCTCAGATATTATCTCCTCGGCCTTGCCTAGAGAGACAAATACTTCATAGATTTTAGCTCATGGTGGGACGATGTGGAACCACTAGTAGGGAGATCACCTACTAGTTTTTAGCTTCTCCTAGATGACTCTTCAAGATCTGTAGGCACAACAACTGAAATCTCTCATAACACGGTAACTTTAGTAGTATTTTATGGACAGCAGATCTACATGATACCAGCATGGTATCGATAGGAGAGGCATTATTAAAACAAAACAAGGCAAAACAAGAAACCTCTGTCTTTGGTACATAGCCTTGTGGTACATACTTTAAGGGATAAATACAAACTTTTATTGTTTATCAAATAACAGGTCAATTTAGAGATAGATTCAAATGTCAGCTTAAGTACCCATGTGTATAATGTATTTAACCACACATTTTAAATATTTCAGATTTGTTTCTTTCCCAGTGGTATAGAGGCTGAGTGACAACTAGCTTGTACTGTGCATATGAGCTTGAAATAAAACGGGACACATCAGGATGCTAGTTTCCTGCCTCAGTACATTTCACTTGTAAGATGCTAGTGCCACAATATTGGTTTCTTTCCAAATTACTGTTTCTGTTGGTTTATTTTTCTTTTTCCTTTCATAATTCCCAACTGAATTTTAAGTTTAGAGTGTCTCTCTTCATTATGATTATGTAAAAAGTCCCTTAAACTTCTTTGTAGGGTAGCATTATGTACATTGTGGGCTATCATTAAAACTTTAAGAGAGCATCTAGCAGTCATTTTGCATTTTCTTTGTCCTTTTTTTGAAGGATTCTGTGTAGTTTTGTAAGATTGTGTGTATAAAGTATTCCTGAGGATTCTGTTTGTGTAGAAATGTTTTGGTCTAATCCATTATTAGATTCTCTCTGAAGTTCTCCTTCCTCATGCCTAATGGATCTCACCTAACTTTTTCAAGCAGCAGAGAATACTCACGTCAAATCTCTCTAGTTTTTTGTTTGTTTGTTTGTTTGTTTGCTTACTTTCCTGAATTTTTAAGGTTTAGCAAAAAAAATTATGCTTTTTAAAAAAAATGTTGTCATTATTATTATGTTCAGTTCACAAATTTGATCTCTTTGAGTCCCTGATTGTCTCTGGTTGATTTTTCTGCTGTGCGAGAATAAGCATATATGCTCTTGCAAAGCTCTAGAATCTCCTGTGTTCACCAGCCTGTGGAGTAAGGGGTCTTTGAGCTCATGCTTTGATTTACGGACATGTGTATGCCAATCTTGGTTTGTTTGTTTTCATTTAAAATAAGATTTGCCAATTCTGAGTTATCTATAAAAGTCTATATACTTTACTTTGTAGGAGTAGAGATGGTTAGTATAAGATAATCAGTAGGCATATCAAAGTAATTTTAAGATATTCCTTTTCTTTTTCTTGAATTTTTTTTTTCTTAGTTTGAACTCTTAAGTGAAATTTCTCTTACATTTCACAGCCTTCTGCTGAATTCATCACCTCATTGCCTCCTTCAAAGGAATTTGAGTCTGGCCTCCTGACCAGCCATTTGGTCTCCTCTCTGCTGGAACTGCCTGGGATCCCTTTCTGCTTATTAAGATTACTGTGTGGAATTCCTCAGGCTGAGACATCAGCAAACTATTCCCGGGATAGTGAATGTGGAAAGTCAGGAGGTTTAATTTTGGTTCAGTGAAATTGTCTGTGTCCACAAAGCTGAAACATGAAAGAAGCCAGAGCTGGAGTCAGAGAGTCCTCATATTTATACCGGGAGTGATTAGATAAGTGTCCTGCTGGTGACAGCCCTGTGATTCATTCTCTATCTGTGCATGCCTAAACTTTCCAAATACTTCAGAGTACTGATAGTGAAACCTATCTAGCCTTTCACAGCTAATTGTCTGTTAGGCTCATTGTCTGCTGCCTTTAAAGGCTAAGGTCAAATTGCCCTTCTGGTGTTGGAGGTATGAAAACAACAGATGGAAGCGAGGGAGAAGCCGATTGGACCGTTCTAACTGCGTGTGTGCCTTGTTCAGTTTGGAACAGAGTTATCAAATTTTGGTTTTGACAAACAAGAAGAGAAAGAATCACTTAGAAACGATCAGAAGTCCTCCATCTTCCAGGTTTTGTTCCTTAAAGACCCTGAGCTAGCTAGCTGAATCCTGGTCTAGCCCAGTGCTTAACTCTCTTAGTTTAGTGCTATTTTTCAGCGTTTGACTCTCCATTCAAAACCCTTCAAGATTCCTGAAAATTCTGTTTGTAATTTTGGAAAAACAAACATCACCTGCCTCTCTGACCCTTTATTTCATTTATGAGACAAGTCTTCATTGAATTCTCATATTCTTTTTCTGCTCCCATAAACTGCAACACACATAGAATACAATGTGTATCTTTTAATTTTAAATGTAGACAGTATTATTACTTAATATACATATGTTTTCAATTGTTTCTAAAAACCCATTTGTAGGTTAAGTTATGTTTAAAATCCCGATAAAATTCTGCCCTTGAGTTGGGGTAGGCACACTCACCTCTGTGTGCCACTGCCCATGGGCTCTGCATTGTATCTATGGAGGCCAGCAGGAGGGCCCCAGGAGAGAGGTGAGGCTGGGTCCCAGTTGCCAAGGTTCTGGATTTGATAATGAAAGTCCTGCTCTGTCCTTGTCCTGTCTGTAAGTAGGCCAGGGAGCCTCTGCAGGCAGCCTTGGGAGTTGGTAAGAGCCCTTGTTTCCCTGGTGGCACAGGCGGAGAGGGCCACATTCTGGGACTGTGCATGCTCCAGTTTCTGGATGGGTCTCTGCTTTCTTTTTCATCTGCATTCATGTCTCTTGTTTATTAACCTCGATCAGTTTGACTTACCCTACTTCATACTGGGTCTGTGAAGAATACCACAGAAGGACTATGACTTGAGACCCTGGGTGACCCTCAACTACCCTGTGCTCTAGAGCCAGCTTTGCTGTTGCCAGGCCGATACTGTTGGACAAGGCTTGCCTCCTTGTCTGGCATGAGCCCTGCCGCTCTTGCAGTTATTTTTGTGGTGGATAACAAAGCCACTTCAGCACTTAGGTTACACCTCAGTTTTGTGCTTACTAACCTGCCTTCTCTGCATGCCAGAAGCATGTCCACATTCACCACCCATGTCACAACTGTTGTGAAGGTGAACAGCCCCACTAACTTCCAGTACAAATTTGTTATTTTGGGCTCCAGGGGCAAAGGGCAAGGTTTTTGGAATGTGAACGTACCCTGAGACCTTCTTGGCTGTGAGCCTTTGGCTGAGGTCCGCTGCCTCTTCTTGCTTCTGTTCTCATTACTCCTCTTTCCCTACATTGGATTCTGATTGGTATCCCCCTGAGGTGGCTGCACAGGCCTCTAGCTCTTCTGGACCTCAGTCTGCATCTCGCACTGGGTCCAGGTTCATTGTCAAGAAGTAATTTGCAGTGAAAGAGTGTGGATAACAGAAGATCTCACATAGGGAAACAGTGCTTTGTTGTGTCCTCTTTGGCTGCAAATAAAACAGAGCTAAATTAAGGGTAGGACAATGCCTAGCATCAGAGATAACGACAAAGCCCCTCCTGTGTAATTAGAACACTGAAAGCATGTTTCTATTTCCTGTGTTAACATGGATAACACCAAGTTCCTAATTCAGAAAGGGAATACATTTTTGAGTGTGTCAGGCTATTGACTGCTTTCTCATAAAAGGGCACCATATGGTGCTGTGTTTGTATGCTCTTGCCATGACAATTCCTCCTGTCATGGGTGATTTTCCCTGGAAGTAGAATATGTAAATTCATGGTCATTCATTCCAAAAATGAAGGGGCTAGCTTTTATTGACTAGTATGGTTTTTAAGAACACAATTTGGTCATAGGAAAGAGGAAATAACAACCCCTATGTGTGTTGATGTGCCTTTCGTTTTACTAAGGATACATAGTTTTAAAAGATTTCTTCTTGATCTTCAGATTATCTGGACATGAAAGCCATGTATATTTTTTTTTAGCTTTTCATATTCTTAAGTACAAGGGAGAAACATCAAAGAGATTTTTGACACCCGTTATTTGTAAAATCACCTTGAAGCTTTCTTGGTTGATATTGATACTTGCAATAAGAATAATTTCCCACCAGTCCCAAATGTCTCGTGTGAATTGCTTTACCATATCTGGTTCCTTATGTTTTTTGCTTAGACTTATTGATATCACAGGTAAAAGGAAATGACAGGACCAGAAGATAGCCCAGCAGGCACCAGGCCTGAGACCCATGTGATAAAGAGAACTGACTCCCACAAATTTTCTTGTGATTACAATAAGTGCATATATGCACATGAGTCTACAGACACACACACACACACATACACACACACATATATCTACACATATGTGAGACAGTGGAGGAAGGGTGAAATACAGAAACAAAGTGTGGCCAGAGAATTCAGCTTTATGTTTTCAGTTTTCATTATGTTGGTTCAAGAGGAAACCATTATTCAGTGACCCACCAATCTAAAATTGGATGACATCCATTATTTTTGTCAGGGATTTTTAAAATTTATAATCAGTAAAATACTTTCTGCCACCACAATGCTAAGATTATTACACAGAAAAAAAATGTTGTTTAGAAGCATAGGCTTGATTACCAAAACCTGTACTTTTTTGAAAGGGCAGCACTAGGTATTGTGTTATTGATTTGTACTAGACATCTAAGGAATGAGTTTTCTATTTTGTTCCTTATTAGTACCTGGTAGAGGACTCTGTAGAAACAGTAGTTCTGTTATTAGCAGTCTGAATGGTCTCCCAAGGCATGGTGGCCATGCCTCACACTCTGCCTTCCTGAGAATAATCATACTTCGTTTAGTGCTGCAGAAAGTACTGTTATCAAAGAGATATTAAAATTTAAACCTAAGCTGTGCCCATTGAGGTACAACTAGAGAGGGCTTCATTCTTCTGCCACTGTTGACTGGCCAGGTACCTATAATTCTAAAGCATAGAAGAAACCATTTTTTGTTTGTTTAGACATTACTTCTACTTTTTCTAGGTCAGGTTAAGAAGATTTAGGAAATGCAATTGTGCACTAATATAAGAACCTCTCTTCTAAAAGAAGTTCTTTCTTTCTCTCTCTTTCTATAAAGCAGGTTTAACACGAATAGAAACTGTCTAGTTAAACTGACAGTTGTACATCTGTCATTTAGATGTGAATATATGGGACATGCACACATATCTGTTGAAGGCAGAATAATCTTTGCTTTCTGAAGTTCCTAGTTGAGTGGGTATTGTGATGCTTCATTGATAGCATGCTCTTGGGTGCTTGTTTGACCATCAGAGAGACACTGTTGAGCCCTAGTCTGCTAGGACGAGTTCCACTTAGCATACTTGTTATCTTAAGGGATGGATCTGTTTCTCTGAGGGTTTGTAGTCTGTCCTACAGCAATGATGAAATCTGCCAAGGACTGTAGAATCCATTGGAAAGAGTTAAAAATTCTTTTCTGTAGAATTTTATGTCTCTTGTCATAGATTTTAGATTTACGGGTCAAATAAGCAACCCAGTATTTTCTGCACTTTTTCAGATCTTTGGAAGTTGTCTCCAAAGCCCTATCCAAAGAAAATGAGGCCATTTATCCTTCCAGGGGTCTTCCTGCCCTCTCAACATCTATGTGTTAATGGGATAAATAAGAGTGGTTCTCACTTCTTGAAACCTGCAGGCTGTCAAATGGGAGTGGGACAGAAAGGTAGCTGCTTCCTCTTGTCCACCAGGTTTTACTCTGGAAGCTGTTTGGCCAGATAATTGGGTTTAATTTGTAATGGAGGGAAAGGTTTACACTGTAAATAAGAAAGTCCTTTGAAGATAATCTTGTCAATAGCTGTTGGAAAGATGGTGCAGGAAGACTTAAACTATTATTTACTTATTTCTAATGTCCTGGAGTTGGTGGGTGTTTGTCTTTCTTTTTTCCCTTTTTAATTATTTCATCCTCTTTTGCTCTAATGCAAATTGTGAGTGGGGGCTGGAAGGTGATAATTAGTCCTCTTCACTGGCTTCACCTGATTCTCTCCCCCCTGGTTGGCTAATTAAGATGCCTAAAAGCCTGCTTTTTCCTCCTTAAAAGGAAATGGGCTCTTTTGGACATCTGACTTATTAGAACCTTAACATCCTTCCCAGATAGCTCTCTTTTTTTAAAAAAAAAAAAATTATTAGCAGCTTCTCTATATAGCTGAGAGAAACGTATTTGTGACTCTTCAAACATTACAGAAACAAGTTTTAGTGGCAAAGGCGAGGCTCACATGAAGATTGAGCACTCTTGTAACATGCACATGCGACACCTAGCAAGTCCAGCTCTTGTGCTTTCATATTGGTCTGTCTCTTTTAGACTTGTGTCATTGTTAGGTTACCTTCTTCAGGCAAGGGTGCCTCTTGAGTCTTGTATAACAATGTGTCTTAAGTTGGGCAGGTTCCATCTTAATAAGCAGACCCTCTCTTGTCCCGTATTGTAGTATTGTGGCAGGAATCCACTCACTCTGTGATATGCTGGCCCAGACACTGTTGGTAGGCATTGGGTAGGGATTACTATAAATCCAAACCTGTGTCTTAATTCACAACTTATGTAAAGGAAGGTACAGGAAATAATGGACTTTGATTTGTTGTTTTAAATAAGTGCTAGATCCTTTGAAACGTTACTCGACAGTGTACTGTAGTTACACTATCAGCCGTTGTGAATTGAGTTGTCTATCTCATAGGGGGTTTTATTTTTACTTTTTTCAAGCCATTTATCTTCTCATGAATTATGCGTTATGGAGTTGGTGATAAGTACGTGGTTGTGCTCCCTGTGTTTAACCAATGCCAGATTCAGTTGAGACTCTTACATAATTTTCATTTTAGTTTTGTTTGCATCTCAAGTAATTAAAATTTTTTTATCGTATTTATACATATGAGTGTTTTGCCTCTATATGCACATATATTATATATAGTACACCATATATTTATCTGGTGCCTGAGGATACCAGAAGACATTGGATTTCCTAGAACTGAAGTTAAAAGTCAGTTGTGAGCTACTGTATTAGTGCAGGAATCAAACCTAGGTCCTTTGGCAAGCAGGCAGTGTTTGTAACCACTGAACCATCTCTCCAGTCCTACAGCCTGTGTAATGATAACTAAACATTTGTATAGCCAAATCAACTGTAAATATATCGTGTTATTTGTGATACATATAAGGAAATGAAAGTTAATAAACCAAGATTATAAATTATGTTAAAGACAATTTTTAAGCTTTTAAAATGTTGGCATGTATCTGCCATTATGTGGTAAGCTATTTCAGCATAGTTTTTAAGCAGGAAACAAAGGTCTATTAAAGGAGACAGATGATCTTACACTCAGAAGAAAAAGACGTCCACTTATCGTGTTGGTTCCCTCGTGTTGTGCAGTTACATGCTGTGCGAGATATTTAAGTCACATCTAGAATTTCAGAACTGCCATTGGTAGTCTGATAATTGTTTTTATTCTCTGATGAAAAAGTAAGCTCAAACCATTCATCTGGGAGGAAGAGAAAAACACCTGGTAAGTTGATGCCCATAGATGTAACATTTTCCGGTCCTATATTTGCTAATGGGGACTGGCTGCTGGCAGGAAATTAAAAATTTCCAAGAATCTCACATTCACAGTCGCAGAGCAGAGGGACTGTGAATCATCTGCATGAGGGTAGTATGGGAAGGAAGGTATTCTGCTCATTTCCTGTCAATTACTTTACAGTGAATCCTCAATTAACTGGTCCTCAAGGTGGTGTGGTTTCTGTTGGGCTGCCTGAGTTACCTTAGGGTTAACCAGAAACACGTTTTAGCTCCAGGCTTTTTTTTTTTTTTAAGTGCATTATACCACATATTGGAACAGCGCTCAGTGAATGGAATTGGTTTTTAATTAAGGACCATTCATGAACATTGGTGAATATTTTTCTGAATTTGAAGTTTTATTTTGCAGAAGTTAGAAGATAGTGAACAGAGCTTATTGAGTGAGTGAAAAGATCTGTTATGTCACCATGTTGAACTTGTCTTTGAAGACTGGAGCAAAAAAAAAAGAATTTTAAATTTATATAATGATAGTAGATTCCATTTAATTGAAATTTTATTTCCTACTGTAATATTATTTTGAAATGACAGCGGGAACTTGGAAATGTTCCAGAACTTGCTAACATTCGTTTTTAGTAATTTGCTTCATTCAGACTTATTTTGATTGGCATGCCATCCCTATGTTGTGTTCTGAGATCCCTGAAATCACAACATCTTGATAGAGTCTGCTCTATTTTTGAATTGTTTTAAATAGTAACTTTAAAATTTGCATTAATTGAAAGGTACCTTGTCATAACATTTGCTTTGTGTCATGAAAGGTTATCTATATTTGGAAGTAACATTTTGGTAAAAGGGGGATTATGGAATATTTATGAACTTTCTCTTCAGACTCATAGGTTATTAGAACAGGATGGAACTTTAGAGCTTTGCAACCACAGACTTCTCAATTTGCAGTTGAAGGAAATGAGTTCCAGAAAGATCAAATGACACATCCAAAGACACAAGCTAAATGCAGGAGGAACTGTCACTAGGCAGGTAAAACCACCACAGGTGGCTTTGGCCTGGGCAGTGCGCTCCACTGGGCACAGTACTTTTAGGAAATCATACTGCGAAGGCTAGCAGGGAGTGTATATGCATATAGTTATTAATGATGTGTGTGTGTGTGTGTGTGTGTGTGTGTGCGCGCGCGCGCGCGCGCGCGCGTGTGTGCACACCTTCTCACACCTGTGTCTCAATAATCAAATGCCTTTATCTCCTTGCCTGTGTTACTGTGTTTGATTCTGTTTGTAAATTAACGAAGGGGCTGAAAATACTATATTTTGGGTATGAATGATCTTTCCTGTTTTCATGATCCATCTTTAGGAATGTTGCTTTGTAGTAAAAACTTATGTTAGATAATGAACAGGAATCAGCAACCTGTGTAAAATTATAAATTTATGTTATTTATTTCATGTTTTTAGAGAATTATTAATGCTAGATTTATTGACTTGTATGTATGGTGTGTGTGTGTGTATGTAAACATGATCATAAACCACACAGAACACATGTGGAAGTTGGAGCACAGCTTTCAGAACTTTGTTATCTCCTTCTACCATGTGGGTTTGAGGGATTGGATGCAAGTTATTGAGATTGGAGTCAAATGCCCTTCCTCAAAGAGCCGACTTACCAGCTACAATTTCATAAAACACTTTAAGAAAGGTGAAAAATAAATATGGTATGTTATAACCTTTAATTTTAAGAATGCAGAATATATCTCAATTTTTGGTTGTTTATATTTTCTAATAGAAGGCAAACTCCTGTACATTTTAACCCCAACCCTAACCCTAAGTAATCTATTTTGATTTAATTTTTCCAGCAAAAGCATCAGTAACCTTTTCATGAATAGAGATGGTCATTATTCCCATGATTATCGTATTTTGTAGAAACAACAGTTTCTTTGGACGTATGTTGTTTATAGCATTTTAGGAACCAAAGTCAGTGAAGATAGCACCTGGAATTAATACTGGCTATTGTCTTAGAGGCAAACAGGAGACAGAGCCAGGGAGTATGAAGAAAGGATGTACAGCTTGGTGCCACTGGCCTCAGTCTTAGAGTTTTCCAGAAGTGCATCCAACTTCTCCTGGATCATTAGTGATCTTTGTGTGAGCCTGTGTGCACATGATCTGGCCTCAAATTTCTAAGCAGCATTTTAATACCCTGTTGACTTTGTTTTGCACATAGAAATGTAAGATAAATAAGAATTGATTGGACTTAAGAGTCTTAACTTCATTTTATTTCTCCCCTGGCTTTCATCTGGGTACCTGCCTACTATGAGTAACTTCTATTAAGTAACTAATGCAAACATGGTGTTTTCATCAGGATATCATATGCTTTGATGAGTATAATCAGCTCTGATGTATATGTGCATGTAAAAAGCATTTTGCCTTGTTTTCAAGCATACATTCTAAATTTATAAAAATATGAAAACTGTTTGCAATTGCAATATTAAGGATTCCCAGGAATGAAGCATTGCTCATTGTATATCACCTATTTGTAGTCTTAGAAACTATGTTGTTGTGTGTGCATGAAGATGTGTGTAGGTAGGCTGTGTGCACATGTAGAGGTCGGAGGACGTTTGTGGATTTCTTTTAACACCTTTTCATAGGTTTTTGAGATTCAAACTCAGCTTACCTGGCTCAAGCTGCAAATACTTTTTGCTCATGGTACCATCTCCCTGGCCCATAGCCTATCTTTTATATTTTATAAGTTTTTAAATTTCAATTTCATTTTGTTCTGCTGAGTAATTTTATTCTGCCTCTCAGTACTCTTTGATCTTAGCTCACAAATAAGACAGATAAATAAGATCTATTGATGACACTAGCTCTCTAAACTCGAAGAAGATTTCTGGGGTGGGGTTCTATATTTAATTTTCAATAAATGACAAAACACTTGACTTCAAAAGGCAGGAGAATTATTTATCACAAAGTAAATAACCTGCATTGCAGTCATAAGGTGTTGACTGCTGTCATTCAGTTGGGAACTCGTTGTAGAGTCTGGTTCTGAGCTCCCAACATGCCCCATTCACACAGCCTTCACTGCAGGGCTGAGTTTATACAACCAGCTCTTCAGTTAAAAGGAAAACATATCAAGAGATAATTCTGCCAAGATGGGTCAGTATACCACAACTCTGTTTACATTTTCTTTTTTTTTTTTTTTGATTCTTTAAACATCTGTCCACCAGTCAGTTCTGAGCATTCTTCTTTTTAAAAACAATTATGAAGATTTCTTTTTCCTATTGAAATTAGCCTCTGACTTCATGGTTCCCTGGAAACAGGAGGTTGCTCCAATGATAGGAATAAAGTAGCCATGCTCTGCCAGTTGGAAGACACAGCCAGGACACAAGCTGCTTCACAGTGCACCCATTTCCCCCACTCCACAGTAAAGAACAGTGGCAGCCAATGAGAATTTGGCCATTTCTTTATAGGCAGATACTGGACCAGGAGGAACACTCTTAGCTCCCTCATGAGCAATGAGGAAATGGAAGACAAAGGAGGCAATGGAGGGGCAGAGGAAATGGGAGCAGGTGTGTGGGAGCTGGGGAGTGCTTTTCCTTTTCTTACGTTTAAGTCCGTCAGTAGTCTTCTAAGTGAGAACCCCTTCCTCACCCAGGACACATTTCTGTAAGCCACTGTGCTCCAAACTATATCCTTTAGTTACTGGACTGTGAGGCAAAGCTTATTTTTGTATTTCAATCAAGTCACCCTTTATTTAAAAAAAAAAAAAAAACGAAAAAGAAAAAGAAAAAGAAAAAAAGAAAACTCAGGATCCCTAAGAACTATTATTTCAGGCAAACAGCATTTTGCTCAGAATAAATTGCAAATGGGTATTAAATAAGCTTGGTGAGATTAAATTCCCTAGTGTGTTAGGGTGTATTTGTTTATAAATCACAGGTGTGGTTAGAGTCAAGTCCCCAGGTGGCTTTTAGAGAAAATAGGGTGCTGTTAAAGAAATGCATACAGGTGCGGATGGCTTTGAAAGACAGGGAAATTTACCACTAACTTCATTATGGCTCATGAAAATTGAGCTGTGTTCAGTCAGGAGAGTCACAGAAATAGCTACAAGGGTTGTTTGGCACAGAAAGGAAGATGGACTTCTATGTGTAGTTCAAAACTGAGGAGTCTGGTGTGAGTGCTCATCCCCTTAATCTGGAGGATCAGAAGTTCAAGGCCAGCCTTTATTATATGAGCCTAAGACCTTGCACACTCCTCCAAAAAAAAAAAAAAAATGTAACATGGAATCATTTAAATATCCTTGAACAATAGATTGGATATGTAAGATATTATGTGGAAGCAAATAGTTTAAGCATTTTAAATGCAAAGCATCCACACAGTAATTTAATCCATTAATATTAATTTTGGCGATTCATGGTAGCTATATTGAATTTTATGCCCAAATTTCATGTCCTTACCCTTGATGGTCCATTCCCTACTGGAAAGTTCTAGAATGTATGAGAGCAATTATAAGTTTTCCCAATGATGTGATACTGATGTTTGGTTTTTCAAAACTTGATTATGCAAAAGGCTGTTTGAGTGGATTATTTTTAATCCTGGTTCACAGGCTCAGTCATGCCTTCAGTCAGGCCTTCCTCCTCAGTGGGAGTGGAAAGTTTTAGGGTTCAGTCACCAAGTTGAAAGTGTTTGTGTATCGCTTGAGCGCATCCCCCAAGGATACATGTGCCAGAGACATGGCCCTTGGTGTGGCAGTCTGAGAGGCAACAGGATATTTAAGAGGTGAAGGAGGTAAGGTAATTGCTGGCAATGACTCCAGAAGGGATTAATGCCGCTCTCACAGAATGGCTTGGCTCTCTCTCAAGAGCAGATTTCTATGAAATGATGCCACCCATGTGCCCGGCTTCTTCTGCATGCGGATGGTTCTATTGCTGCTGGTCTGTGATGTGAATCTGCAAAAGAAACTCTTACCAGAGGCTGGTAAGATGCAATTGCCTGACCTTGAGCTTCCAGCTTTTAAAGCTATAGGGAAAAATAAGCCCCTTTGAAAATAAAGTTTATATCCTTGGGACTTTTGTTAGAGCAACAGAAAATGACTACTGCCTGGGTGGACTGTACATATTGCAGTCCACAATGCTGTGTTCTAGATCTCCAGCTCTACAGCAGGATCTGAGAGGGTTCCCATAACTATAATTTAATTTGTATTTATTATTGTGTGTTTGGTGTGTAGGTATGACCGAGGGTGTAAGAGGACAAAATTTGGAAGGCATTCCCTCCTTCCACATGGTTTCTGGGTATTGAATTCAAGTCATAAGGTTTGAGCGCCACTACCTCCTGAGCCATGTCACTAACCTCCCCCAAGAATAACAATAACAACAATAACAACAACAACAACAACAACAACAACAACAACAATAATAGTAATGTTTTAAAGTGTCTCAGAACTTTCAGAATGATGAATTAATGTGTCATGTCTTGTTTGAAAACCTCCGCAGGCTGGTTTGAAGACTGAGGGCGTGGTTGCATAGATCAGGTGTGAGACACTCAGGAACCTCTGACCTCACGTTTGTGCTAAACAGCTAGCATGACAATAAGTCCAGTATCTCCAGAAAAAGAAAATTATTGATTTATCTGTGTGATTTATCGTATGTCAGTCTGTCTGCCCACAATGAAGAGATATTTTGAGAGGAAATGGCTCATGGAATCTGACAGGTTTCAAGATTCAGGATGGGTCAGCAGGCTGGACATGATGAAACTGATGTGCTGTAAGTAATTCTGGGCACAGGGCTTGCAGGTTCAAACCCCAAGAAGATAAGTAGGAAGGCATGACAAAGCAGGGAGGATTCTCTCTTACTCAGGGGAAGACCAGCCTGCATATTGTTAAAGAATGCTTTGGCTAAATAGAGGGCATTCACCCACATCAGAGAAGGCATTCACACCCCAGTCTCAGTGTTTGAGTGTAAATGGTGTGCTTGTCTGTTGTTGTTGTTGTCACACTTACTGTTTGTACAGTTCTGGTATCTCCTCAGACCATAAAAATCTTTTACCTTTACTAATTTATGGACAAGGCATGCCCTGGTTAAGTTGACACATTGTATAGTACATGTGGTGTCTGTCTGATACCCAAAACAATGCTTTTCAAACATCAGTATGGAGTAAATATTCAAATTGACACTATGGCAATGAAGTTAAGGAAGGGCAAGCGGATGGATGCCAAGTCAATATGCAGGAAAGGAGAGAGGAATGAATGCATGAAGAAGAAATGGATGGATGGATGGATGGACAGATAAACAGATGAATAAATGAGCATATGGTTACCACAGAAGTTGAGCAACCAGGAGTTTCCATGTTGTATATCTAGAAGTAATTCTGACTTAGCTATTTAAAAACCATCAATTTCACAGATGTCGGCTTAACATATGGTGTCATTTGATGCTTTTATACATGTGGACCACGCTAAAGGTTGTATCTAATTTTGAATGTACTCAAAAATATTAAGAGAGATGTAAACATTTTTTAAGAAATTATATATTTTTACATTCTATTTCTTTCAGTTGGCATCACATGATTCATTGTCTTAAACCTCCATGCCATTTTTTTCATATTGAGATATATTTACATATTAAATTTTATGTTTATTTTATTTCACATTTAGTATTTATCTTTTCACTAATAATATGCTTTGGTTGGTTTTACCTTTATTAAACTTACTTTGCATTGTTTTCTTGCAATTATCTTTATTTTAACTGTGGAGAGAATAACTTTCTAGACTCTCATAGATATGAAAGTCTTCAATGACATACTATAATGGGCAAAACTGTACTAATGAACCTGACTATATTTTAAAACTGTAGAATATCTTGTATGTTTTGAAAATGAGCTATGAATTATATGATGTGAGCCTGTTTTCCTTTCTCTATTTTCATCATAAATTCTTGACCTGTGTACATCTCCTCTTGTAAAAAATAGATACTATAAATATTTAATGGACAAAGTTAATTCAAATAGCTTAAAAAACACTGTACGATAATTTTAGAGACATGGGTATTCTATACATTATTATTTTCAATAAATTTACTATAAATCATAATAATGTTTTATTATTGTTGTCTCTATTATTATAGCCCCTTTTATAGATTTTCATGATGAAAAATGAGGTTGTCAGTTTTGCATAGCAAGCACTTTACCTGCTGGCCAGCTCACTGGCTCTCTTTGTAAAGATTTTTATAGGTGACAATTTTCTTTCTCAATTAAGGAGTTAGTGGACACTGTCTGTAGAAAATTACAATAATGGTATACTTTTGAAAATAGAAGCTTGAGAGCTTTACTTCCAAATGGAAGATGAGTGAACAGATGAGAGAGAATGCTTGTAGCAGGCTTTTGTTACCCCAGAGTTCCTAGATGGACTATGTTCATGCAGTTCTTCCATTGTGAACATTTCATATCTGTGCAGACTGGTTTTGTGAATGCATTTACTCTGTAGGATTTGTAACCCAGGAGTAACACACATGATATTTTGCTGGCAGATGCTGGTTAATTATGGGCACATTTGTGTCGTTTGACATGCTTTTCCCAGCTATCCTAGGTAAGGTGCCAGTCTCCTATCTTGCTTTATTTCTTGGTTTGTAAACAATTATTCTTGTTGAGATGCATATAATATCACACTTGGCCTCTGTGTTGGAGGTTTTTTGCTTGTTGGTTTCTTTGTTTTAACTCTGCTGTTTAAAATGGCCCTCAGATGTAGTACTAAGTGATATTCCTAAGTGCAGGAAGACAGTAATGTGCTTTATGGAGAAAGGATACAGTCTAGATAAATTTTGTGTCTCCAGGAATTGTGGAGCTGCTTTGATATGTGTTCAATATTATGAGTCAACAATGAACATTAAACTCTGTGTTTTAAGTAGAAATACATGAGAAACACTTATTAGAAATTAACAACAAATACAGTGACCTTTGCTCTCGAGTGTTTGTAAATCAAGTCCTTGCATCCTTAAAGGATGGTGAGCCAGAATATCAAAAATACAAAAACAAAAACAAAAAAACACTTCAGTTTTGATCACCTTGCAAAGCACAGTTCCACAGTGCAGCTTTTACACTCTTCCCTTAATGGTACATTTTGAATATTTTCCTGTGTTGTTAAATCTTTAATCTCATTTTAATGTCTAATGTAGCAATACAGCCTACAGATGTGCTATTAGTTTATTTAATACATGTCTTTTTATAGATCATTTACTAATCCTTCTTTCCAGCTCTTCCCTATCATAGGCAGTTCTGGAATAAACATCCTGTGGCTTAATCTTTATTACATTCATGATTATTTATTTCCTTGGTACATAAATCTTGCCAATGAAATTTCTTTGGAGCATAGTGTTTACAAAACCAAACTTTGACTGTTTCTAAATTTTTCTGAGTTTTCTGCTAAGGACAAAGAAATTGTCAAAGAACTCCATTTTATCAACTTTTGAAAACTTTGTAGGAATATGAAATACTATAAAAAGTTATTTTTAGCTCTTATTTCACTGGTCTCTGTGATGAATTTGTTCTAATGTATTTAAGTCTTATAAATGTGGAGAGAATTGGAGATGAGATATGTGACCTGGGGACATGGATGGGGATGTTTGTCCAGCTCCCTCTTTTTGAATACTAAGGTTTTGGATGGTTTGACTATTTAGTTGATGATCAGGTGACCAGTGTCACCTTGGTTACATAGAAAGTTCATGTCCTGTCTTAGCTGCATCACACCCTGCCCCACTCCTCACAAAAAGAGACAAACCTTCATGTCTTTGGAGCATGTCAGTTAATCAATGTATAGAAGTCAGAGTGCTCATGGTCACTCCATGTACTCGCCATGATCTTTTCAAAGTTCTGTTAATGATGACTAATGCTAAGAAATACAAATAAGCATGAGTCTCTATAGACACTCCAGCTGAACTGAAGAACTTATTATCTCTTTCCTCCCATCCAGTCGTTAGACCAGGCAGACCTGTACCCATTGATGAGGGGTCTCCTCCCAAATCCCTCAGGGGCACTCTAAGCAGAATGCACTGGAAGTGTAGAGGTTGGAGAAGATACTAGTCACACTGAGAATGAAGTGGCTGAGCAATGTGTTCTGCATTAGACATGGAAAAATGACTTGAAAATTATCACTAGGAAAGTTATCTAATGCTTGCAGATTTGCAGACTTCTACATTGGCAGGTTTGTAATTTATCATAAGCTTTTTTCTCAAGGAGGGAGTGTGCCTAGCATGCCATTATTTTAAGCCTGCTGCAAAAAGTAAATGTTGATCTTTGCTATGTAATTTTTATTTATGAAGTGTGTGTGATAGTTCATAGCTTTTACATACTCTCATAACAGTGTTTTGATTTGATTTGCAGTTCCTTTGTGGTCATCAAACATGGAGTATATAATGTTTGATCATGCTGATACATTCCGATTAGCCATTTTTCTGTGACGTGATCATTTTGCATTTGCTCTTCATTTGTTGGCTGGGTGTGAGGTGTATTTGTGTGTCAGAGTGTTTGTGTTTAATGTTGGGTGTCTTCTATCGCTCTCTGCCTTCCTTATTGAGACAGGACCTCCCGCTGCACTCAGGGCTTACTGGGCTTACTAATTGTCCTAGGTGGACAGCCAGTGAGTTCTGGTATTCTCCTGTGTCTGCTATTGCCTCCGTCCCCCACCCCCACCCCGCCACTTTTCTGGGCTACAGAGGGCACCCTCACACCCAGATTTCACATTGATCCTGGCGATTTGAACTCAGGGTTTGTGTTTGTGCTGTGTACCAACTGAGCCATCTCCCCAGCCTCTCTGCATCATAGTTATTGACACCAAGTGAATAATTTAGTACTCATATCATTTTTATTTCTTGTGGGATGATTCTTTTTTTTTATTATTATTATTTTTGTTTCATTTGGGGAGAACTTTCCTCAAGAGGAAAAACACATAAACTACTTCATAGCTTTTGTTGCATATTTGGATAGTCCTTTCCAAGTAGGTTTTGCTAATTAACAGTATTACAATATCATTTTATGTTATACATATTATTAAAGTCCTACCTTTTGAACAGACATAAATTTCACCTTAACATTTTTAAACTTTTTGTTTGTTAACAAGTATCAGTTTTCTACTAATACTTATTACAGGAATTTTATAAAATTTTTCTGTATATTTTTACCAAAATTCTTGCCCTTAGGCATCTTTTTTTTACTGACTTTAGGTCATTCCATCCTTTATGGAGTCACTCCAATTTAAATATTTTTATGCAAGTAAAATTTAAAGTAGGTGATATGCGCCTTTATATGTCCAGTGCTGTGGAGGGAATTCAGTTCGTGTTACTCGGTTCTCACTTGGCACCACACATTTCATGGAAGAAAAACATGTAGGAACCCACCCTCACAATGACCGAGAAAAGAAGTAGGGTAGCATAAAATAGACAGCTCCCACATAGTTCATTTTGTGATTCTGGAACACAGCCAGGGTCTCTCCCTGGAACAACTCTATTCCCATGTGGATTCCTTCTTCAGTCTTGGTGTTGGGAGTATGTTTAATCACTCCCCCACATACTGTCCATTGTGGAACTCTGCCCCAGAACCTTGTCATCAGTTCTCGTGTATGCACTGTTCTTCTAAACTCCTCCTGATGAGCAGACACTTAGAGTCAAAGTCTTTGTTTCTTCATTCATCATATGTACAGAGATGTACTGTGGCCTTCCCTTTCCATATATGTAATAAAGAGAACATTTAACAGATGTCTGACTTTTCTGTAGCCTCATTGGCAGGGAGTATTTTAAAGTTGAAAAGGTCCTGGTTTCTAAAGTTTGGCCAGGGAGGAAAAACTTGAGTCACTGTGTAATTGGCAGAGTGTGAAATCTTATTTCAGAGTGTAGAATGGACTTTAAGCACCACAGATTATGAAGTGAGACTCTGTAGTAAGACAGAAATGATAAGAAGTTACTGGAAAGTACAACATAACATGTTATAAAACTCTCTAAAGTTTATCTTCTCAAACTTTAGAGATTTGGAACTAAAACAATCTGGGTAGTTCTCATTGCCTCCCCACAATCACTCAAACATTAAGACATGGAAATATATTATCTAGAGTGGGCAGGAACCTTAGCAAGCAGCTTGTTCAAACCTACTCTTAAACTAGTTATTTATTCATTCATTCATTTATTCATTCATTCATTCATTCATTTTACATGTATATGTATCTACCAGTATTTATGAGAACATGTGTGCTGGTGCCCAGAGATGGCAGAGGAGGGTATCAGTTACCCGTAGCAGGAGTTCTAGTTGATTTTTAGATGCCTAAATTGGGTGGGTGCTGGGAACTGAACTTTGGTCCTGTAGAAGAAAAGCAAGGGCTTTCTCTTTTACAGTTAAGGAAATGAGGTTTAAAGAGTTAGAGCTTCCCCAACCAGGTAGAGGATTGTCCACAGTTTCAGAATCACAGAAGGGTATACTGCCTTGCGTAGAGAATAGTCTTGTGTTTTACATCACTCTTTAGTCAATGAGGTTTTAATCAGATCCAGGAGCCATTTGGACTCCAGCATCTGTGGGCCATCTCCAGTCGCCTCTGCTGCCAACGGCGCCTCACTTCTCCTTCTTTCTGTAAAACTTCTAAAATGCCTCCCCAAGGAACGCAGAGATGTGAGTCTTTTTAGATGTCTATATTCTGCTTTTTCAGAAACTGAAATTAAAGCTGACTTCTGGGATTTGTTGTGGTTCCATTTGTGAAAGCAGCACGTGCCCATTTGTACTAAGTTTTGTGTTTTAGTCTATGCTTAAGGATGAATATTGTAAGGAAGGGTGTGAGGTGCAGGGAGCTGAGAGCTTCAGGTTAACCTGGCAGGCAGAAACTCACCTTTTCAGTTGCATCTGACTCTCGTATCCAAGTTATTTTGATTGTTGTTCTTGGAAGCAATTCAAGTGTTTAGCTTTGTTTTTACTTTGCTTATGCTTAAGAAGATAAAGACATATGTATGTCTCAGCCACCTCAGATGAAGCTGGCACGGTAGCCACTAGATGGAATTAGAATGGGAGAAAGGACAGGAAGGAGCTTTTGAAAGGCTCTAAGCTTTTGAAAGATCACTAAATTTGAAAATCATTGGTCAGGACTATGACTGAACTTTTTATTAGATGAGAACACTTTTTGTTAAGACACGCTCGGAAGCCAGAGACCACTTAGCATCTTCTGACTGACTAAAAAGGGAAAAAAATGAGTCAGAAGTTTTGATTTTGCTGTACCTTGCAGGGCCTTTTCCCAACTCCCCAAAATGCCAACATTCTGGATGTTCATGCATAGGATCTCACTTACACACTCACACACAGAGAAGATGTATGGCATCATTACTTGTATTTCCAAACATAGTTGGACAAAAACACAAGAAGCACTGCTTAGACTTTGTGAATAACTTTGGGAAGGTGCAATTAATTTTTTGTCTGCAAAAATGTAGGGTTGTTATAAACTATATAACAATGATGTTAGAATACTAATATATTAGGTGTCAGTAACTTGAAGAAAGATAATTCTTTTGGGTCATGATCCCTTTTAACAGGTC
The DNA here is from genome assembly GCA_019843815.1 of Montemys delectorum. Taxonomy (NCBI): domain Eukaryota; kingdom Metazoa; phylum Chordata; class Mammalia; order Rodentia; family Muridae; genus Montemys; species Montemys delectorum. Next base: position 9,034 of record JADRCD010191557.1, on the reverse strand, counting down.
TTTCAGAGTAACAGAAATAATAGTACAGCGTTACTCCTACCTGTGATTTCTCAAGGAGTGTGAAAAATGTCCCAGTTCATTGATTGTCTTTCGGGAAATATCTTTACCATTGATGGCTTAGGTTTGAACATTGGCTCATTCCCTCTGGTTGGGTAAGAACATAATTTCTTCTTAGTGAACCTTGCTCATCTATATTGGAAGTAAAAGTTGGAGGCAGGGGTCTGTCATTCCATTTTAACTTCATTCATTCCATGAACCATAACTAAAATGTAGAAGGAGCCAGATGCAAGTGGCATCACCCTTTAATTCCATATTTTCTTCCTTGCTATGATTTCTTTTGAGATTCTCTGTTTTATAGAATAATACTGTGGTTTTAGTGGGGATTTTTTTTACCATTTTTTTTTGTGAGTCTTTTAAATTTTGGATACTTTTCATGCATGTATGTTGTTTGTCTCTTTTCTTTTCTAACTGATATTTCTACTTTCTGATTTGTGAAGAAAAGTTTGCTGAGGGAATTTTAACCATTAGATTGAATACACTTTAATATTTTCTCTGGGGTGATGACTTAAGTTAACGGGACGTTCTGTTTTTTCTGACTTGTTTCGTTTTGTAAGAAAGAACTTCAGAATTCTTGGTGAAAGCAATCACTCTTTCATTGAAGATAGCTCAGGTTAGACCAGCCTCAAAGATGAAAATCCAAGGCTACGGTTGAATGGTAATGTGCAGAAATTGGACCCACAGCCTCTCAGTGGTGCGGGGCTACGCACTACTGAGATACCAACCTGCAGAAGCACACGAGTGGACTGAATTTGGAGATGGGGTCATCACTGGGTTTTAGGGGGCCACGTCAGGTTGGGCCCTAAGCGAGTAACTGAAACCTTCATAGAAAACCAGGTGAAAAAAAAAAAAAAAGAATCCCTTAAGGAAAAGCCATAAGAAAAGAGAGGTAGGAGGGTGAGCATCTTCGAGCTAAGGAGAGCAGTATCAAAGGAGACCAGCAACCCTCCTGTTTAATATGCCCACCTCAGACTTCTGGCCCCTATGGATGTCAGAGGATCCATGTCTGTTGCTAAGCTCCCCAGCTCTGTGGAACTTTGTTATGACAACATGTATAGGCTGGCGCAGACAGCAAGGTGAGGGACAGGGGCTTGTTAGAGTCAATGAATGGCTAAATAAAGTGGAAACCTGTCCATTTATGTTTGGACACTGACATTTTTTTAAAAGATTTATTTATTATTATATATAAGTACACTTTAGCTGTCTTCAGACACACCAGAAGTGGGTGTCAGATCTCATTACGAGTGGTTGTGAGCCACCATGTGATTTTTGGGATCTGAACTCAGGACCTTCAGAAGAGCAGTCGGTGCTCTTACCCGCTGAGCCATCTCACCAGCCCCGACACTGACATTTTATAAATATTATTTTTAAAGTGTAATATTAAATCACATTTTTTCTCAATATCCTTTTCAGTACGATACCTAGGAAGTTATCCTAAAACCATTAGCATTTCCATGTTTTTTTTTCTAGATCAGTGGGTTGTTCATAGAAACCTGTATGTTGAAATATGACTTTAGCTGATCATTAGGCCAAACCAGGTCATCCTTTCCAACTTGTCTTTATCATAAATGACAAGTGAGAGGCATGCAGGCTGTTGGTTTTGCCATTGTATAAAAGCATCATATGGAAAGAATTGAGAAATGTTTTCCAAACAGAACAAAGGACCAAATTTGATAGGAGCTAAACTGAAAGGAATCAAGCTGAGTGAAAGGAATAGTCACTGAGCTTGTGAAAAGTACTTATGTTCCAGGGAGGGGACTAGGGAAGGGACTGTTACCTTTTGTTCCTTTGAGGATGGGTGGAGGTCTGGAGATAACTTAGAGAGTTAGGGGAAACCACTGCTCTCAGTTTGCTTTCCTCTTCCCAGTGTTGATGTCTACTAGACTGACAAAACAAAACAGAAAACAAAAGCAATTTGCAGCCATGTAGGTATAGAAAGCAGTGCTCTGAATCACACTGCTATTGGCTTTATGGCAGAGTATATGAAGACTTTTTTTTCCATCTTGACATGTTTGTCCTAGAAACTAAGTGACCTTTACCCTATGCAATTAAATGTAAACTCAACACAAACTGCCCCAAAGGGTAGCATACTGGATATTGGATAGTAAATATATTTTCAGTCCTCTTGTGATACACTGAAAATTAGACAAAGTAGTTAAAGGTTTAAACTCTATTACTAGACTGAGAGGGAACAAAAACCATTCTATTCAAAACAGAAAGATACATGTTATAGTTTTGGTATATTATGAAGGCTTATAATCAGTGCAGTACTGTACAATAATAGAAAATTTGTCTCTTGCTCTGAAGTTGTGTCTTAGCCTCTCCTGAATTCTTCTTAATTATGCAGTTGGCAGGAAATGTGCGTATAGAGCCTGGAATGCAGTGCAAGGCTTCCTGGGAGAAGAATGTGGATGTTGTTTTTGATTTTGAAGTTGAGGAGTCATGTTCTACAGGAAGAAGGTTATGGGAGGCAACAGTAGGGATGTATGTGGGCACCACCTCAGGGGAAACTCTGGTCCTTTATTGTCCCCCTAGACCAGTGGTTCTCAGTCTGTGGGTCGTAAACCCTCTGGGGGATCAACCACGCTATTACATGGGTCACCTAAGACCATCAGAAGCCTCAGATATTTATGTAACAGTTAGGAAGTAACAAGGGAAATAATTTTATGGTTGGAGGTCACCAGAACATGAGGAACTATCTTAAAGGGTCCCGGCATTAGGGAGGTTGAGAGCCACTGACTCAGGATTCTATTTGGCCGTATTCAGCCTTTGCATATATGTCATGGACGACATCATGGATATGGATGGAATTTTTTGTCCTTCTTTTAAGAGGTCTCAGAATCACCACTCAGTGCTCAGATCTGCCTGTTTATCACTCCCCCAGTGTGTCTCACTATTTTTTTTTTATTAATGTAGTTGTTACTGAGGCTGATATAATACATATGCATCCAAAAGCATATTAGATTCAAAGCAATTATTTCTGCTTGTACTGTCCTAGTACGTTGATCTCAATAGGTGCATAATAAATATTAACAAAATGTGGGGGACTTTTATACTTCCGTGAATTTTTGTTTTGTTTATACAAGGTCAGTGCTTGTATTCAGTGGAAGGTCCAGCCTGACTCTTTGATCTATCTACAAGAGCCTAGCAACCTGGGTGCTCAACAGTGTGCTGTACTGTCCTTACTATGGTGTTTTCCCACAGTGTTAACTCAAAGTTTGGCTAAGAGGACAGAAACAAGGCTTTAATAGGAGTCCAGTCTGTGACAAACGCTGAAGGTTATCTGGCAGCCGGCTTGGATCTGAAATGTGGAATTGCGGCTTCACCAGGAATCTCGTCCCAGCTTATCCAGTCCCGACAGCCCCTGGGCTGACTCATGCGATTGTCAGAGCTGCTCAGTGCCTACTAGAATGCTCAGTGTATGCCTTGGAAGAAACAGTGGTAAGGGTGTTAACTATGAATTTGGCTAATGCTATTTTTTTTTTTTTGTTGAGAAGCTCCAAGAAAACAAATTAAATATGGCCAATTAGGTAAGCAGCAGTTTGATATTGACCATATATTGTTGGGGGGCTGGTCACTGAGAACACAGTGTCCTTAGAAGATTGGTATTTTTTTTCTCGTCCCTTCTTTTTCCTACAGAGCTCTGCTTTCTTCTCTGAAAGATATATTGATTGGCTAGGCCTTGCCTGTCACGAGGGACTGAAACCACGCATTTAAATTCTCTTGTATTCAAGTCATGTATCTACAGCTCTTCCACGTTGTCTGTCTGTCTTCTGTGAGCTCTTGTTTCTTGGAGTCCTCTAGAATGACAGCTTTTCTAGCCACCTGCTTAGTAGAGGTTCTCTGGAGTGCCTCTGCTTCTGTGACACACCCTTACCTGGGCTTCTGGGATGCCTACAACATACATCCCCTGAAATCTAGGTGGAAGGAGAAACTGAGTCTCCACAGCCCTTGAATTCTGCATATCTGTAGAAATAGCAGCATGGGCATATTGCCAGTGATGGGCAGCTTCTGATTCTGAGTGGGTCAAGCTGCACTTGGATTGATGCCAGGACAGGGCTCTGAGGGGCAGTGCCAAGAATTCGGAAGCAGAGAAGCAGAGCAGGGACTCTCTGGGCTGACTTCCCCATCCTCCAGCTCTTAACATTCATTCTCTCTCCTGTGCTATGCTTCCTGAGCCTTGGAGGATGTAAATTATACATTTATACATGTATAAATGTATGAGCCCACTTATCTTTTTTTTTTTTTTAAGTGGTGACAATATTTCTGTGTTCTCTGTGGTTACTATCTGGAAAGACCTTCTTTGTGTCTCTGAGTCCTTTATTCAGGCATCCTAAAGTCTTTTCCTCTAACGATGTCAACTAATGGTGCCCTAACCTGCCTTCTGCTCATAGCAGCGTCAGTGGAGCTTTAGGATCCAGCTCCCTCTTGAAACATGGGTGGTTTGAGGTGCCAGGAAGGCGGCTGCTTCACTTCTATTGTGATCTCTGCCTTTCTGTTTTCTTATTTGTGAGGGTTGGGTACAGTTGAGACAGGGCATTCTTCTGTAGCCCTGACTGGTCTGGCACTCAATATGCCACCCAGGATATTCTAGGAATTGTCACAACCCTCTTGTCTTAGGTCTTTGAGTATTGGGATAGCCCATCTCTAATCCTAGCCCAGGTTCCTTTCTATTCTTAACATTCAGTTATGAGGAAGAACAGATGAACGAAATTAGCCGTCCCCCCTATCCTGTGATTTATTTTTGTAGCTATTTTACGGTGTTATTTTGTAATTCTTGAGTATGAACCTAGATGCTAATCTTTTCCGACCTCTGACTCCATTTGAATAGCAGTGTCGTTTCCACTTGACAGGATCTGTTTCCCCTCACTTTACACTTGTGTTGTTTCCTCTCATGGTTATCTTCTGCAGTGTGCAGAATGGCCCCAGTTAGAAACACTTGACATGCTCTGAATGTAGCTGCCACAGAAAGTGTCCCACCCCTGTAGGCGCCTTTTCACACCCTGTAGGAGCTGTGGAAGCTAAACAGCCTTATTCCCTATCCACTTCTTTGTAGGATATAGGGTTGTCATATACCCCAGGTCACCTTCCCCCATTCTGCTGAGAATCTGCCTGGCTTCAGGTACGTGAGGCGGAACGTCTGCACCGTGAGGACCAGGAGCTAAGCGTCCTCCGTGGTGCTCCAGATTTGAAAAGCTATTAGTATCCTGGACAAGTCCACAGGACTTCCAGGGCAGCCTGCCTGTAAACAAATGCATTTGAATAAAATGAATTTGCCTGCTCAGGGATTTTTATATCTATTTCCTTTCTGACGTCTATTTTTCTTTCCTAGAGATTTTCAGTCTCTAAGGGCGAAAACAGTTTTTTTTTTTTATTTTTCAAATTGCTCATAGTAGCTTTAGTCAATGTACTCACAATACAGTTGGTTGATTATGCACATTAAGATATTCTTCCTCCCCTTCCCTCTGGCCAAAGAGGAAGTTACACTTCACTGTGATGTGAAACGTGCAGTAATCACCTGTTACTTCAACCTGTTTTTGTCAATTTAATGTAATAAATGAGTTGCTTCACATCCATTTAGTCTACCTAATCAAGGTAATATTTAATTTTCCCTGACTTACTGTCTGGTTGAATATGTCCATCAAGTAGCCTGGTTAGTAAAGGGTCACCTTTCCATTTGAAAAATAAACTATATCTACGGAGGAATCTATACTCTATAGTTTTTAGAGGAAGCTGTACTCTTTGGATTTTTATGCTCTTGAAAGAGAAAGTTCGAATCACAGACTACAAGACAAGTTCAAACCCTGAGTATGCCGGCCTATATCTGTTCGTACTGCAAAGCTTGGCATTCTCAATCATTTTCCTATCCCGGGCCTTCCTGGATAGGAATCTATCCAAGTTTGGTCGGTGTTGGATTTTCTTTTCGGTATTTTTGTTTGTTTGTTTGTTTTTGTTTTGAGTGACTGAGTCTATAGAAATTAGATTGGGGTGACTGTATCATTTAGTAAAATGTGATGTTAACTGTGTGGTCGTATGTCGCTTTTTTCCTTTATGATTATTATTTTTTTTAATAGAAGTGCTTTATCAAAAGAGCTTGTTTGGTTTTCAGGGGCATTGGACATGTAAAGAAGATGATTTGGTTTTTCCCTCTAACCCTATGTAATGAAAAGCTTGGATGAAAACCGTCCCAAGAGGAAACCCCATGTGGCTCACTAGTGTTTGCAGGAGAGCACAATGCCTAGGAGCCCAGACCCGGTGGCCTGTTTGTGTTGGCATGTGACATAATAGAGGTCATTTTAAAACACTGTAGCATATGAGAGAGCCAGCAGATGCCTTTAGTCCCTCAGTAACTGTGAACATGCTTTTGTTCTGTTAGCCTCCTGATGTGGAAATCTCTGCTCTTATCTTTTGCCCTTTTCTTCATACAGATGCACAGTCCTCTGGGTGATCAAACTCTTTTTCCTTTTCTGTCTTTTCTGTCTTTCATAAGAAAATTGATCTCAGAGAAAAACGTGATCCAATTCCTCAACAACCACTTGAAGTCTGTGGTATCACATAGGAAAGATGCACTGGCCAGCGTGACTGTCCTAGGACTTTTTCTTAGCTGAAAATATTAAACTGTCTGCTTGCTGTTAAATCACTCCTCAGCATAACTGGCTAAAGAATTTCACAATGTGGATAACCTCCAGCCCTCTGACTGTATGCAAAGCAGGGGGCCTGAATGAGAGCATTGTGTTCTAAAACCTTAGACTGGAGCAAGACTCAAAAGCCCAATCTCTCTGGTTATTTTGGACATTCAAATGCTGTCTAAGAGAAAAGAACTCATTATGACTCAGTTCCGTTAATTAGAAGTAAATTACCATCTTTTGTCCAATACAAAAGAAGGTGCAGGGAACTCTGAGAGACCAGAGGAACCAAAAATTCTAATGAGATGAGAACATAGGCTGGGAACGGGGTGAACACAAGAAGCCATTCAAGAAGGGAGGCCTCCCTAGTCTGGCCTGGCCATGAGCAAAAGGCACAACCATACATTTGGGATTGTCTAGCTTTGTCTGCTATTTAAAGCCATGGTCAATGTCTCCCAGATATCAGAGGGACCCGATTTTAACAAGGTCTGAGGCTATCCCGGGCAAACATCTCATTTGTTACTGATTATTTTGTTTTATATACAATCTTTCTCAGTGACATCGGCAAGGCCTCTGACATGACTGAAGGATGAGCAAGTGAACTTTTTTTCACATGTTTACAATGAAAGGAAATCAGGCAAGTTTGAAATGTAGAGAACTAAACAAATATAGTGGAATCACTTCAGTGTGAGGGTTGCATAGAATCCCAACACGTGGGCCGGGAAAGTGTCTGGAACTGAGACTCTGCCTCACAAGGACAAGAAAATGTTAACCCTGCTACTGTCTCCTCTGGAATTATAGAAACACATTGTCCTAAGGGTGTCGACTTCTCAGTCACAAACTAAGTTCTTCCAGAAGTAAATGTGCAACACTCTTTGTTCCTGCTAAAACTGGAGTTCTCCTTTGTATAAGGCAAATGTGGTTTCACAGCTGTTGTTTTCTGGTCATAAAATGTCATTGGTTTTTAAAGCACACTTATGATTCATTGGTTAGTGTGAGTCCTAGCAGGTGATATTTTCATTCTTTTGTTAAGAAGCTGGGCGTGTGTCAAACCTTAACATATTAAACATTACACCAAGTCTCTAAAGGATCTAGTAGTTCATTTCATGAGATGTCGCAGTTATTGTGTAACAGGTAATAAATCAACACATTCATTTATCATGTGAGGTACTTATAAACTCTTAAACATAGGAATTCAAAGATGCTATGACTTCTGTGATAAAAAAAGCATTGATGTTGGTTTTAGATACAAGGTCTCATGTATCCCAGGCTAGCCTCAAACACACTAGGTAGCTGAGGATGGCCTTGCACTTCTGGTTCATCCTCCAGCTACCTCCCAAGAATACTGAGATTTCCGAAGAGTGCCACCATGTCCATGGTGTATGGTGCTAGTAATTGCATTCAAGGACTCATGCGTGTTAGCTGTGTTCTCTACCAACTGTGTGTAGATTAGAGAGTATAAGAAGAGTGGACTGGGCAGTATGGGACAAGACCGAGAGGAAAGTTGAAGGTCTCTGTCAGAAGTTTAACTGTGAGATGTCCACAAGTCAGCAACCTGACTTCTTCATTGATCAGTAGATATATGAACATACTTTTCTAGGCTAGAAGGCTCTGGTCAGGGAGTCAGCAAGAAACTGAGTATTTCTTGTAGAAACTGTGCAGTTCCGAATCAGATCATACAAAATAAGTAACAAGGACCCTGACATAGGAGTAATATCCAAGAGTTAAGATTTGAGGAACGACAGATAAGTAGTCCTCACTCCTCATTGAGGAGACTTCCATTAGAAACAGAGAATCACAATGAGATGCAGTTTGTCAAAATGCAGAGTTATGGAGCCCAGTCATAGATACATCTACAAAACGTTTCCCCACCTAAGGCTTAGGGAACACTCCTGAAGAGGGAACAGAAAGACTGTAAGAGCCAGAGGATCAGGGAGTTTTGTGTGATGTCAGACGCTATACCCATAAAATCTCACTATCATTCCTGCCTAAACATGCACTGAGCAAGGATATCAGCAATAGACCTGCTAAAGTGGACAGAGGAACATCCACAAGGTCTCAGGCCTGCACAGTGAACTACAGGCAGCTAAGGAATGCTAAGAGAAAGAGTCTCCCGAGGGGACATGCACACCAATTGGTTATCCAAGCCAAATGGTTAGCCATGAAAACTTATATACTAGTAACATTATACAGACTCAGCAGGTTGTTTGCATGAATTTAGGAATATATGTATATAAATATACCTATGTAACAACAATTGATTAAAAATGGAGTCCATGCATTTATGAAGGAAAGAAAAGATGAATATGTGGGAAGGTTTGGAAGGAGAAGAGGAAAAACGGAAAAACATG
>JADRCD010191555.1:0-11464 GCA_019843815.1 Montemys delectorum | reverse complement strand
TTTTTTTTTTTTTTTTTTTTTTTTTTTGAGGCAGGGTTTCACTGTGTAGCCCTATCTGTCCTGGAACTCACTCTGTAGACCAGGTTGGCCTTGAACTCAGAAATCTGCCTGCCTCTGCCTCCCAAGTGCTGGGATTAAAGGCTTGGGCCACCACTGCCTGGCTGGGTTCTTGCTTCTAGAGACACTTTAATGCAATAGCAAAGAGAGCAGAGAGTCATTGTCTGAGATGGTATGACATTGTATGCAAAGCTCTTCCCATGGTTGAGTACAGAGAGCAAAGAAGGAAGATCAGGACTGGAGGACTGTTAACCTTTGAAAGATCCATCTACTACTCCTTCGTCAGGGAGATCTCACCTCAGGAAGGCTCAACATCCTTCACAATAGCATCATCAGTAGGGGATCAGATACGCAGGCATAGCTCATGTAAAACTTTATCATATCAACCTATAAATACATCAACATATAAAACACTGAGATTTCCTGTTGTCTTTCTCTGAACGTATAGACCTAAGTTTCCCATGGTAGACTTCTGCTGTGAGAGTTTCTCCGTGTTGAAATGACTTTGATATTTAGAGTCTTTCTTAACAAGGTATGTCTTCTATGCTCATTTTGCAGCAAATTAAATTTCCAAATCTTACTTTGTCTGGACATAACAGTCCACAACTTCCGCTTTTTTTCCCCATGAGGATACCCAGTTCAGCATGTTATCTGATAGGTAAGAAAACAGCATGAGTATTATTAGTGCTTGGATTTGGCAAAGCCAAGACTAAACTGAATTGCTAAGAGAATCTACTGTGCAGAGTAGAGCTAGTAACAGCTGGAGGTCTTGGGGGAAAGTTGTCTTTTGTTATGTTGCTGTTTATTTGTTACTGCTGTTGTTTGAGATTGGGTCTCAGTGTGTAGCTTGGCGGTTCTAACATTAACTCTATACACCAGTCTGGCCTCAAACTAACAGCCTTCCTCTATCTCCTCAATGATCCACCATGCCTAGCTGAACATTATTTCTGAATTTACTCTCTTCTACTTGATCAGCAACCATCACACATACTATTCTGATTTCTTTCTCATTTTCTTCTCATTGGTAGGCAATAAAGTAGAAGACTATATACACACACACACACACACACACACACACACACATATATATATATATATATATATACACATGTGTATACACACATATATATGTATATATATACAGAGAGAGACAGAGAGAGGTGGGTAGATAGATATAGCTTGGTTGACTCAATTAAATAAATATCTTTGATATTGATTTTTACAAAAGTTTTTCAAATCTTGTTAATAAATCTGAAACTCACCTCTAAGTATTTCAAAATCATTGCCAAAATTCCAAAATTGTCAAGTGGTTCTGATGCTTCACACTTAAAATATATCCTGCCACAGCCCCATAGATTCAGACAGAGTACAGGAGACTCCTGTGTCATTGATGAAGGATAACTTAGTATCCATAGCAATGTGCCTAGCATTCGATCTCCAATCTACAATCTTAGAGTGAATCTAATAGTAAGATAATAACTTTGTAGAGATGGATCATATCAGAACAGAGTGTGCCTGGGCATAGAGTTTCTGTGTCTTTTATCATGAGCAGTTTGCATGCTGACCTTATATTACAGTTGAGATGCTTTAACTTTCAAAACCATGGAAAAAGGCTCACCCTGTACTCCAGGGGATACTACTATCTCTGTTTCTAAAGCTGTTTTTTAATCCACACATTTCTGAAAACCATCTGTAACAACCTAAGAAATTTCTCCCATGACACTGTGAGAGCCATAGTGAATCATCTATCCATGAATAGTGTGAGGGACTTGCTCTTTACTTAAATTAATTGTTCTGAGTAAATTTTTTCAATGCAAACATCACTATGCTCAATTTCTCCAACGTCCAGCAAACTGTCTCCCTTTGTATTTTAAGTTTTCCTTTTTGAATTGTGAAGTGGAATTTTCCCCTAATAAAGATTACAAGAAAACAATCACTGGGGAATGAGGTGGGACTTCTGGGTCAGGGAGAGGAAGAAGGAACACTAGAACTTGCTTTTTGGATGGTGGGGAGCAAGGCAAAACAATGTAGGAAGCTGGAGCCTGTTAGTTGTGTGACAGATCCAAGGATCCACCACAACCTGCCACCAGAAGAGGTCTAACATAGAATAGTTTATAAAATTAGGATGCTAGGTTCTGCACCCAACAATTGTGTTATCTGTTGATTTTAAATTAAGATTGTGTGGTGTTCAACCAAAGAGCACACATGGTGGGACTAATGGCTCCAGCAGGGTATGTAGCAGAGGATGGCCAAATCGGTCATCAATGGGAGGAGAGGCCCTTGGCCCTGTGAAGGTTCCATGCCCTAGTGTAAGGGAATTCGGGAGAGGGTGGGTTGGTGAGCAGGGGGAGGGGAGAGGGAACAGGGGGTTTTTTTGTTTGTTTGTTTGTTTTGTATTTGTTTTTGTTTTTTTTTCCAGAGGGGAAGCTGGGAAAGGAGATATCATATGACATGTAAATAAAGAAAATATCTAATAAAAAAAAAATTATGTGGTGTTTTCCTTCACAAAGCAACTCAACTGAGTTACAGAGAAAGGTAACTGCAGAGTGTGTGTTTGCAAGAAATGCACCCCAGCTAGCCTAAGGAATTTGGAAGTGTATGGCTGGCTTGGTAGCAGCCAGCCATGTGGTGGTGAGAGTGATTTTAGAGCTCTGAGTCAGAGCCAGCCTTGGTGGGACAGGCTTTGCTAAAAGGGAAAATGTGGTTTCAGCTTGTCTGTGGGACTGGAAACAGACCGATAACGCTACCAGTGCCTAGCTAGTGCTAGCATTGATTTGCTGTTTAATATCTCACACTACAGAATTTCACTCTCTCTTTCCAAAAGTCTTGTTGGCTACCTAGTGGATTTCTGGACTAATTTAATTTTCTTATATCTCTTTTTGTTCATTCTTCTATTTCTTTTCTTTCTAACCATTATTCTTATTGTGGAACTACTGGTGGGATGCATGCTCATGAAGTATTTGTATTGTTGCATATGTGCTGATCAGGGGACAGCTCTTCAGATTCTCCCCTCCACCTTTACATGAGGTTTGTCATTCAGGTCACTAAGCTTGTGTGGCACCTTTCACCCACAGACCACCTTTTGTTCTGTTTTCTTTGATATCTTCTTCATTTTCTCTTATACCATTTTCTACCATCATTTGTTGAATTTATTTTTGTCTTTATAGTTGTTTTTTTGAGTAAATCAATCACTGAAATGTTTACTCTTTTGTTTCAGAGGTACATTATTTTCTCTAGATCCTTAGCATAGCAATAATAATGGTGTTAGCTTTCTAAGTCTGCTTTCTCTTGGCCATGTTTTCCTTCATTTCCTTCTTTCTTTGTCTAAATATCTGTCTTTGATATTAGATGCTTTCTTAAGTGTTTCATACCCCTAGCCTATTTAGTCGTCTTTAAGGCTGATTCCAAGGCCTGTAGAAATCAGTGAAGGTTCTTTCTCCAGCAAGGGATTGGCTACAGAAAGATATAACTCTGTCTTCTTCCTGTATCTGTCTTTCTTGGGTTAGAAAATATCTCCAGAGATTAACCTGCACACTATTAGTTATTGTATGCACCTTTGGCTGCTAGAATCCTCAGTGGCGTCCTGGCAAAAGAACTAATTTTCTTCACTTTTTCTTGTGTAGTATTTCACATTGTCTATATTATTATTATTATTATTATTATTATTATTATTATTATTATTATTGACTATAGTATCTGGAACTTTAACTGGGATCATCCTTTCCAGTTGGACCACCTCATATCTCATGCCCAAATTCAAGATACAGCTAGGTGCTTAAGCAATTTCTCCAATATACCAGGCTTCAATAGTACCTGATGCATCTAATTACACCATTTTTATATTTTATAGGTATCTGTCTTGATTCTATCTTCCCCAGTGGTCAATACATAGCTTTCAGCTATTTCTGCTTGTCTCCATACACCCTTACTTTCCCATCTTCTTTCTGGCTTCCAATACTTTGTTCACATCTCTAATTTGCTCTTATGAATCCTCTAATTTTCTGTGCCTTTATGAGATTTATCCCTCTGCAATATTATTTCAGTTGGATTTCTGGAAGAAGTAAACATGTCTTTGTCTGTCACCAGAAAAACGAATCCCTTTTATGGAAGAGGAGAGCTTTATGAACTATGAAAAAACAACATAGTGATGGACGACAAGTTCCTCTATGTAAAAATGGGACATGTTTTCTAATTTGAGTATTGCTTTTTAAGTCTCAGAGAGACCAAAATGTAGGTTTATATAGTTATTATTCTATAATGATCTGACAAAATGTCTAGCTTTGGCTTTGAAAAAAGTTTTAAAAAAATTAATATATTTAACAAAATTAGCTGTCCACGGTGTTAATAGTTTACTAAAATACATACATCATGAATTCAGGAAATATAGGTATAGGAAAATAATACTTGTGATATAGGACAAGACTATGACATTTATTTATTAGTTAATTATATTATATGTAATTATTAATTACTTAATTATATTATAAATGGATTTCTGTTAAGCAGAATAAAGAATGTGGAAACAAAAATATTTGTTTATTAAGTTGTATAGATTTTGGATCTGGTTTATTTTGGTATATAATATTTTTGTTTACTTTCAAGTTTTTTATAATAAAGCTTATTTTATTTTTAATTTTAAATAGGAAGAAAAACTGGATAAACAGATATTAAATTTTAATACCAGAAACTTTTCTTGTGTTGAACTTTTTAATCATAAATAAGTCTTCCTCATTTTAGAGATTTACTAAGCTATCTCCCCTAATTTCATTTAGGAAAGAGGAGAGAGTGCTTTGACTATTCTGGTACTGGTGCCTCTCACAAAGAGGAAAGTCAATGAGAGCAATAAAAGCTGTTGAACTTTTCCTGCATTCTTCTGAGCTGCTGAGCCAGAGGAGGGATCCAATTGTGAATTATTCTCCTTGGTTCCTCAGAACTTGAGTCATTGTAAGAACCAAATAGAAATGGTGAGATAACTAAAATAGAATAACACTTGTTAAATTATTTCACATTTTATTAACTCTTGCAATTATGTTAAAAATCAACAGATTTTAAGTTAAACCAAGAGAATCACCAATTTTTCTTTATCTGGCCAGGGATTAAATAATGACTATAGTTTGATGAGTATCAAGCTGTAACAAACACTATGTTTCATGTATTGTATAAAACAGTTTTATTATGCAGTTTTAAAAGACCAAATGACAATTGTTTTATGGGTGATACTTTGTTGAGATATCGTCATGGAACCGGATAGTGTTTTTCAGTAGAATTTCATAACTTCTATTTGTATATATGAAAGACAGCTCCACAAGCTTGTATGACACCCATGACACAAGTGACATTTTATATTTGAATTTAATCCAGTTAACCATTTTTAAATACAAGTAAAGGGGGGAAACTCTTGCTATTTCAAATATGTAACTGTTTCTCTGCAACAAACTGTACTTTGGTTCTCGGCAGTTTGATGTGAAATAGCACCTGCGGGCTTCTGTAAACAGAAAGCAGCATCTCTCAAGCTCTTCTGCTCCATACATTTGGGCCATTGCATTCACACTCCATTCAGAAAGGCTTTTAATAGTGGACAGATAACATGCTCAAGGAGACATTACGTATTTGTGAGAAACTGGAGTCTACACAGAGGCCACCACTGAGCCCGTATGTGGCATGCATACCAGGGTGTTCCATATGCTAGAAGTGCTATCCACACACTGTTGGAAGTTCCAACCTGGGAGTGTGAATGCCGGACGTTAACTCAGTCTACCAAAAGGAATTTAAGCCATATTTAGGACATTTTCACTTCTCAGTCAAAATGCAAAATGAGGATAAATTTAAACGTGACATTTTGCCAGTCAGCAGACCGTCCAGAAGATGAAAGACTGCTAAGCAAACTCCTGAGTTCTCATAAAGAAGAATATTGGGCTCTCAGAGCCTCTACTTTTATGTGCCCATTGTCTGAGGCTTCTTGTGTGGAATAACACTGTCAAATGATAATGCAGAAGTTATTGAGGTATAGAGTCCCTGAAATCATCATAGTTTCATATGCTTGAGACCAACTCTTTAGCAGATGTTAGAAGTTACAATTTTTGACACGAAATTCACCTACTAAAGCAATGCAGACTTTCAGAGACAGTGCTAACACAGAAGCATCAGGTCCCTGATGAGCTAACACCTCAACTTCTGCCAACACCAGGCCACTGACTTGTTCTTTAGCAGGAGTTATTCAGAATTAAGAGAAGATCTGCCACCTAATGTTGAATTTCCTTACTCAACCACTTTGTCACAAATGGAATAGCCATCAACTGATAGCTAAGGAATGATTTTAATTGTCAGCTGTATCTGCCAGCCACAAAGCTACAAAGACTGCTAGCTTCCAGTAACAGCTCCTACAACTTTGTGGTCAGTAAAGGTACTTTCCTAGGCATTTTAAACTGAAACATGGTCACTTATCTACAGATAGTTAGTCCCAGTCCCACAGGGGCCAGTTGAAACAGTACAACTGTGTAACACAATATTGTCATCACAATATGTTGACATATGTGAACAAACATGCTGATTATTGCCTAAGAAACGGTTGTAGGAAAACAAGAGATGTGGGTGACTCACAGGGACTGGTCAACTTTCTGTTGATAATAGAAATTGTTTAGAGAAAAACAGAAAACTCCTTTCTCCATATATAAACACAAGCTTAAAGCTACAGGTTGCTGAGCATGGAGAGAGCAGAGCAAGGAAAACACATGAAGATGAGCATGGGAATTGTGTTCAGTTGAACTTTACAAATAGCTGCTAGGGACGACTTGAAATACGTAGCACTTGATATTTTTAACTTTATTTAATAATATTGTTTATACACACACACACACACACACACACACACACACACACACAAACATACACCTGCTTTGTCAAAGGACAAAAGCTACAGGACTCTGTGGTGTCTTTCTACCATATGGGAACCAGAAATCAAACTCAGTTCATCAGACCTGGTGCTAGACACCCTTGTTCACTGAGCCATCCAGAGTGTATTTTGTCACGTTTGCTCATCCAGACTGACACTCCACATTGATTAGGACTTGGGAAAACAAAGGAAGAGATTCTCATCCTGGTTGAATTGCAGCTTCTGTAGACTTGTTCAACAGTACCTGCTCATGGATCATATCTACTTGCATGAAGCTTCATCCACTCATTGGGATATAAGCCTTAGGAAGGACAAACAGATGCCTAACTGAAGAGACCCATGAATGAAAATGAAACAATGATCTCTCTTTCTCTCTCATATAGAAAAGAGTTTATTTGAGGGCATAGAAAGGGGGGAGAGAGGGGACAGAGGGAGAAAGAAAGAGAATGGGAGAGGCTGGCCTGGAACATGTGGAGAGTGGGGAGGGGAGATGTAGAGAGAGGAAGAAGGAGTCAGAGGGAAGGGAGCCCATGCTCTCTACTTAAAGCCAATACTTACACAACCACTAGGCCATCTTCTCTTCTCTTATCCTACTGCCTTTGATTAAATATTGTAAATTTTTAGTATTTTAAAAATGATTTAAGGGGCTGGAGAGATGGCTCAGCAGCTAAGAGCACTGACTGCTCTTCTGGAGGTCATGAGTTCAATTCCCAGCAACCACATGGTGGCTCATAACCATCTGTAATAGAATCTGATGCCCTCTTTGGGTATGTCTGAAAACACCTACAGTATACTAATATAATAAATAAATCTTTTTTTTTTACAAAATGGGGGTGGGGACTGGAGAGGTGCCCCAGTGGTTAAGAACACTGACTGCTCTTCCAAAGGCCCTGAGTTCAATTCCCATCAAGTACATGGTGGCTCACAACCATCTATAATAGGATCCAATGCCCTCTTCTGGTATGTCTGAAGACAGCTACAGTGTACTCATATAAATAAATTAAAAAAACTTAAAAATAATAAAAATAAAAGTGATTTAAACAAAACCTTAAGTTTCACTATTTATCTGATGTTTTTCTATATGATTTTAGATTACTAAACTATAAATTGTATAAGGATATACACATAGTTTATCATCTATCACAAACTTATTGACTTGAGAAACACATTATTTTCAATGCTCTCCAGAGATTACTTGTCTAGCAGCAAGGTTAGAACAACCAAAATGACTCTGTGTGGGGGGGGGGGGGAGAGAGAGAGAAAAAAAGAGAATAATATATATGATTATTAATGAGTTTATTAGCCAAAATACATTTTTAAATTTGGTACTTATGTGTTCATTATGTTTGTGTGCTATGCTTTTCTGTGGATGCTCACATGTGGAGTTCAGAAAACATGCTATATTTAAGGAACTTAAATACTTATGTATGACTTGATCTGTAGAAAATGCTAACTAAAGCCAGTAACGAATGGGAAAAGATGAGGTCACTCAAAGAAAATGATTTAGGGAAGGAGAAGAGCCTAAAGTAGCACTGCACTAAATGAGGTAGAAGATTGGTAGCAGAATTACAAAAAAAAAGTAGTCAGAACACTGGCAAGTTGACCTATGTGTGCTAAAAGAAAACACTTAGTAAAAGCTCATTCAAGCTAGTTCCTAAATGAACATAAAAGTCCTGCTTATGAGCAATTAGCTCTCTACTTCTGTCTTTACACATCCTCTCCCAAGGGGTTCCAGGAAACAATGTGGTAACTGATGGGAAGTTTGCCCCCAACATTGCTCCCTGGTGTAGCACATCAAGGACGACTTTAAATAATGATGTTTGTTCGGTATAGTCCTTTATAGGTCCATAACTTAATATAATTTGTTCTGTACATAGTCCCCTGAAGTGCTCAGAGAAGGCATGAGCATCTTCAGTTTACAGATGAGAACATGGAATCTCAGAAATGCTACTATTTCGAGGCGGAGCTGCCCTCTGATCCCCAGCTCAGTGCTGTCTCCGCTGAGATTCTTTCCACTTGGCCAAGTGCCCATGTTATTTAATTGGGAGTTTTCTTTCTTGCTGCTATCAGTCTCGGCTAAGAATTATAACCAGAGCTAGGACCCAGAGTAGGCTGACATCTGTCTGATGTTTTCTGGGGCTGAGGATTTAGCCTCAAGTCTTGCTTTCAGTTACTGAAAAAAAGAGTCAATTGGGGTATCTTTGTGGTTTGTCTTGTAATTGAACAACACTCACTTGAAGGAAATCCAGTATACTGGTATGTATCTCTCACTCTCTTCACAGCCCCAAATTTATGTGATAATGCCATCAGTTGCTCCAGGGTTTGCACTGCATCAAACTGTGTTTTCCAGCATTTTCTCCTGGTGTCACTCATGAGGTGTTTACTGGAAATTTGTCAGATTTTTATGCTTTTTACCAGACTCATATTACAATAAGAAATCATGCAAAACTAACAATATTTAATAACATTTTCAATCTCCTTTCTCAGACATACATTTATATGCACATATGCAAAACTACCCCTATTCTATATCTTAACTGATCTATATCTTTGTAACAAGAATTTTCTAAATAACTATTAATCTGTTTAATTCATCTGTGCAACTATAATAAAAACTATTTCTGTCTGGATAAACAGCTAGTACAATAAGAACAAAAATTTTTTCACATAAAAGGCTATTTTATGTATCAAAATAATTTTTTCTGAAATTAATGAAAAAAATGAACACTGGGAAAATTTGAAGCAATTGATGAATATCAAATTAATGTTGATAAAAGAGACACTTCCTGAAAGATTCATTTTCATTTTTAATTTTGTGTCTGTGTGTTTCTGTGTTCATCTCAAGTTACAAGTGAAGCTCCTCATACAGAACAGAAGAGGGGAGTGGATCCCCTAGAAATAGAATAACAGGCAGCTGTAGATGCTGGAAATCAAATACAAGTCAGGTTTTCCAAAAGAGCAGCCTGCATTTTTACCGAAGCCATCTCTTTAGCCCCAGATTCTGTTAAAAGTAAGAAAACATGCTATGTAATTCTAGGAGGCTGTAGGCAATGTAGGTCTGTTTTGTTTTGTTTTGTTTTGTTTCTTAGTTGTACACTTCTGATTTTTTTAAAAAAAAAAATCTGTAATGGTCCTATTTTGTCAGAAGTGTGGAATATAGCACCATGTAATTTTTGTGCTCAAACCCAGATATCTTCCAATTTCATTACACTTCTGATTTTACATGGTTAATATTGAGTTTCAAGTATTACTTTTTGCAGCCATCATTCTGGGCTACCCCATTGCTTATTGAGGAGAATCAGTTCATGTCAGTAATCGTTTTGCTGTTTACTTCTATTCTATTTAAAATTCTTATATTGATTATTTGGATTTGTGTCATGGAAGTTTATGTAAAGGACTGGTTGTAAATGACAGTAACCACCCCATAGCTTTGAAATTACACACTACAATGATGTTTTAGTAGAAGCATAAAGAAGGCATGTATGGAGTGAGAGAAAGAACAAAAGGGGCTCTGATTCACAAAAACTGTTCTAAAACCTGTTGCTTTTAATACCCTACACTAAAAATTTATAATAGAAGCAACTATAAATGCACATTCCTACTCCACAGCTTGAGCCCTTGACCTTTGCTTGATCTACACTAGTAAAGATAATGATCAATAATGTGGAAATCTAATCCTTGCAAATAGAACAAAGCATAAGTAAGGAAGAATTCAGGGGTAAAAAGGGAGAACATTGTTATAGTCCCTGTCCTGCACATACTGAATCCTAGAAGATGCATTTTTTCAGTGTGCAATGGAAGAAAAGAGTTATTTAAAGGATTGTCAGATGAAAGTACTACTGCCCTGCCAAATAAAGAAGTTTGGTTTTTGTTTTGTGTTTTTGGTTTTGCTCATGTGGCTGTGTGACATGAGCTGATTCATTCAGATCACTATGGATTGGACCAGATATCTAGGCCTTCGGCATGCCTGCTGCACATTGATGACTAACAAAGAAAAAATCTGGCTCAAGCCTGCTGCAAACAGTCTTCCATAAGTTCCAGTAACATCTCAGTATATATCGCTAATAAGTATAATGTATTTAAGCACTTCTGTTCAATATATAAATGTGACATCAGATAATAATGGGGACTTTGCTTACTTACATTTTACTACAAAAGGGCCTTACTTTCTCAAACTCTTACCATTAAATGAATTGAAATATATTATTCCTTATTCCAGGTCTTTATAGAGTCAATAATAGACTTAATAATTACTTTATATTTTATATAACTTTATTGTTAAATTTTTATCTCATCCTTTATTTTTTAGTTAATTAAAGCAAAAAAAAATATATTGTAAGCTTTTAAGTATAAAATACTGTATCCAGGGGACGGAGTAAAAAAAAAATACTGTGTTCAGCTATTAAAAATTAAATTTTTGAGTGATTCACATATACATGACATACCCTTTACTACTTTTGTCAAGCACTCTGTGGTATGAAAGTAAAGCCCGTGCGAATATGGGGTGCGTGACGC
>JADRCD010191552.1:0-10094 GCA_019843815.1 Montemys delectorum | reverse complement strand
GCTTGCTTCCCTGGGCTTACTCAGCCTGCTCTCTTATAGAACCAAAGACTTCCAGCCCAGGGATGGCACCACCCACAAGGGGCCCTACCCCCTTGATCACTAATTGAGAAAATGCCCCACAGCTGGATCTCATGGAGGCACTTCCCCAACTGAAGCTCCCTTCTCTGTGATAACTCCAGCCTGTGTCAAGTTGGCACACAAAACCAGCCAGTACACATGACAATTGTAGAAGTCAGAGGACAGTATTTGGGAGCTGGTTTTGGCCTATCACCTAATTGAGGCCGAGTCATTTGTTTTTTGCTGTGTACTCCAGGTTCAATGAGATTTTCCTGTCCTTACCTCTTAAGCTGCCACAGGAATGTTCTGATCACATATGCTTGCTGCTCCATGCAGCTTTGTGTGTGTGTATGTGCTTTCATTTTTTATTTTATTTTTTCTATAAATTTTTATTCACTTTACATTCCTATTGAAGCCCCATTACCTCCTCCCTTGCTTTTCAGAGAAGGGGAATCCCCTCCTGGGTATCCCCTGCCCTGGGACATCTGGTCCCAGCAGGACTAAGCACATCTTCTCCCACTGAGGCCCAATAAGGTAGTCCAGGTAGGGGAAGGGGGATCCAATTGGAGGCCACAGAGTCAGAGACAGCCTCCACCCCTGCTCCAATTGTTAGGGGACCCACATGAAGACCAAGCTGCACATCTGCTACAAATGTGTAGGTGGCCTAGGCCCAACCTCTGCATAATCTTTGGTTGGTGGTCCAGTCTCTGTGAGTCCCCATGGGCCCAGGTTAGTTGGCCTTGTAGGTCTTCCTGTGTTGTCCTTGACCCCTCTGGTTCACTCAATTCTATCCCCGACTCTTCCACAAGACTCCTTGAGCTCCACCTGACATTTGGTCCTGGGTCTCTGAATCTGTCTCCATCACCTGCTCAATGAAGCCTCTCAGGAGACAGTTTTCTAGGGTTCTGTCTGCAAGCATAGCAGAGTACCATTAATAGTGTCAGGGATTGGCTTTCTCCCATGGATAGGTCTTAATTGGGCCAGTCATTGGTTGGCTATATCCTCAGTAAACAGAATTCTCAACAGAGAAATCTCGAGTGGATGATAAGCACTTAAAGAAAGTTCAACATCCTTAAGTCATCAGGGAAATGCAAATCAAAACAATTCTTGAGATTCCATAGTACACCTGTCAGAATGGCTAGATCAAAAACTCAAGTGACAGCACATACTAGCAAGGTTGTGGAGCATGAGGAACATTCCTCCATTGCTGGTGGGAGTGAACAGTTGTACAACCACTTTGGAAATAAATTTGGCAGTTTCTCAGAAAATTGGGAGTAGTTCTACCTCAAGATCCAACTATACCACTCCTGGGAATACACCCAAAAGATGCTCCACCATACCTCAAAGACACTTGCTCAAGTATATTCATAACATCTTTATTTGTAATAACCAGAAACTGGCAACAACCTAGATGTTCCTCAACTGAAGAATGGATACAGAAAATGTGGTCCATCTACACAATTCTACTATTCAGCTATTAAAAACAAAGATATTGTGAAATTTGCAGGCAAATGGATTAAATGTGAGCGAGGGAACCCAGACCCAGAGAGTATGGTATGCACTTGTAAGTGGACATTAGTCACAGAGTCCAGGATAGCCATGCCATGATCCACAGACCCAAAGATGCTGAGTCACAGGGGCCCCAAGGGAGGATGCTTGAATCTTACTCAGAAGGGAAAACTAAATAGTCATCAGAGGTGGATGGAGGGAGAGAACTGGGTGGGAGAGAGGACAAGGAGGGGAACAGGGATGGTGATCAAGTGTGGGGGAGGGGGTGTGGAAGAGGGCTGGGAGTAAGCATGGCAATCAATGGGGTGGGAGGTGTGGGGGTGGAGAGGGGGTATCTCTGGCTGGAGACCTGGGATGGGGGAAGACTGTGGGGAGTCTATGGGAGTGACCCTAGCTGAGATGCCTATGGAGACTGAAGTGGTCACCTCCTGGAGCCAGTCAGGAATTCCAGTAGAAGGAGGGGGACATCAGCCCACCCACAAAACCTTCAGCTCAAAATCTCTCCTGCCTACAAGATGTGCAGGGATAAAGATGGAGCAGGAAGCTTTTTTTTTTTTTTTTTTTTTTTCCACTTGGATTCTGGATCAAACCTGGATCACAGGGCTTGAATGACACCTGCTTACTTGTGACAAGCCATCTGAGTGGCCCATACTTTCAAGTGCTGCGCCTCAATTTCCATGTACTCGAGCACAAAAGCCTTTGATACTCACAAATCTACAAAAAATAATTTATTAATAAATGATAGCAGGTCATTCTGAGGTTTCGACTATTTCACTTTCTTCTGCGGACGATTTCATAGTGGAGGGTCCTTGCTTGACCTCCCTGGAAGAACAATGCCAAGGCTTTCAATCTTTGAAATGAGCAACTTGCCCTTAGTGCCTCATTGAGCTAGACGTTTACCTTGATATCTCCTTATTGAAAATCTCCTCTTCTCCAGATGACTCCTTGTCCTGTAGGTCTTGAGCCATGTTTTTCTTTCGGGTGTCGTGCAGAGGCTTATACATGTCCCTAAGCCACAATGGGCATCTTACCCAGAAAAACCCATCCTAGAAAACAGAAGAGGAGGCATTGGTTCCGCCAACCATTACCCACCATCTCCAGCCACGACACCCAGCCACAAGCTTACCTGAATCTCAGTGCCCCTGCAGTAGTATTTCTTACTCCTTGGAAGAAAACACAGAAGTCAGTTAGTGATTGAGTCATTTTCTTGTGTGTCTCTCCTGGGAGACATCTTGGCTCTTCCCATTACAAAAATCACCCCAGCCCTGGGACTTGAGAATAATTCCATGCATGCCTGGCTTCTAGGAACTTTTGTTCTGAGGCCCCACAAGGCCTCTGGGGAGCTCTTTGTCTATGGGTTGTCCTGGGGCATAGCCACAGTGCCAGCATGACTAGAGCCCCACTTATCCCTTTGGACAAGTTTGTCTCTTTGAAGAAACCACCCTGGGCAGAAGCATTTTGCTCTCCAGAGCCTTTCCCATTGGTGCCTTTAGACCATCTCCCACATACAGATTTTCTGAGGTGAGGGAGGGGTGCTCCTGTTTGCCTAGCACCAAATGCAATGCCACAGCTCTGCTTATAAACTCAGAATTTCAGCCTGCAGACTGTCTCTGATGAGTGAGTCGTGAGAACAGTTTAAAGGACATGGCTAGTTGGGCGTGATGGATCATATCTAATTCCAGTACCTGGCAAGTTTAAACGAGGTTTGGGGATAGCCTCAGCTACATAGTGAATCCCCAATGCTACCAACATTAGGACAGGCACAGCCCAACCTTCTTTCCTTAAAGAAATGCTGACACTGGAGGTCTTCTTGCTAGGCCTAGGTATGCCTGCTATTTTGGGGAGCCAGGCAAGGCATCAGAGAACATTCTTCCTGAGTTTCCCCACTGTCAAGTGAGGGGATTAAAAGAGAGGTGGCCGAAGCTCACCGCTAACTTTCAGCTTCTTCTAGAATGATTGCCAACCTTATATTTTTACCTTAAGGACTTTTCTTCATCTATATCTTTTGCTGTTCTATGAGAATAAATCTGTTTTGGAGGAAAACATTATCATGATTAATCAGTGACTTCTGTCTTCATGTTTACATTCATTCCTTTTATCTGACATCTGCTGTGCTAAGTCTTCCATAACTCGTTGCTCCGGGCTTCCTATGAGGTTGCCACTTAGTACAGTGTACTCACTGTTTTATGTAAAATGCAACAAGTGCTAATAAAACCTCTTAAAAGTCAAAGTAAGAAACATCATTTAAACTTCCTCCAAATATCTTCTGGAAGAGCAAAGACAAAGTGCCTCTTACCACAGCTACAAGGTATATGTTTCTTGGGGGACATCCTGAAGTGTGATAAGGAAAATAAACTTGAGGAGAAAGGAACAAAACCATTGTTAGCAATTGAAAACAATGGACAGCCAAAAGTCTAAGACAATCAACTAGCATTTCACTAGAATATAAGGATTCAATACTGTTGGCATCACAAAATAGGAGATCAACATACCAACCCTCGTGGATTTCCCAGTACAAACCAGGAACTGTAAGATCCCATTTTTAGGATAGCTGCAAAGATGGACAGAGTGTCTCAGAGTAAATGTAACTTAAAATGAATGCGTTCTCTAATTAAAACTCTCCATTCTTCTGGAGAACATTAAGAGAAATGTCAGTCCAGCAGAGTTTCTGTCTCAAAAACAAACAACCAAGCCAAACTAAAACAACAAGGGAAGCTTAGGGATGTATCTCAGTGGTAGAGTGCTTTCCCAAAGCCTGGATTTAATCCCAAAGAGAAGGGGGAGGGGAGAAGAGGAGGCGGCCACAGGAGGGGCAGTGTTAGAAAGGTATCAGTCATCAAAGTAGACCTGCAAATACCATGTCATTCTATTAAATGGAATCCTCTGCCCACTTTCCCTGTGTGCTCACGTGGCGAATGTGTGTGCTTGCATGTGTGTGAATGCTTACGGAGGCTTGAAGCTGATGAGGGATATCTAGACAGCTCTTCCATCTTACCCACGGATTCAGGGTTAATCCAACCCAGAGCTCACTGGTAAGACTAATCTCATGATCCCACTTGTTCTTTGAAAATTCCTTTTCTGCCTTTGGGAGTGGGAATTACAGGAGGCTGCTTTGTCATTTTTCCTAGGTCCTGAGAATTGTAGCTAAAGTCTGACTTCCATGTTTGTGTGGAAAGTGCTTTAACCACTGAGCAGCAGTCCTTATATTTTTACAGCCTCCACAATCCTTGTATGTCCTTTCTTCTTCCCTCCTCCTCTTCCTCCTCCTCCTCTTCCTCCTTTTCCTCCTTCTTCTTCCTCCTCTTCCTCCTCCTCCTCCTCCTCCTCCTCCTTCTCCTCCTCCTCCTCCTCCTCCTCCTCTTCTTCTTCTTTATCTTCCTCATCTTCTTTTTTAGACAAAAATAAGACTAGCTGACATTTGGTAAGGAAACTTTAATGATAGTTGCCCAATGTGTGGAAAACAGATTGGAAATCAGTAGCCTGCTTTACCACAATTATAACTATGATTTAGCAGTGTGATTTTTGTAGTGCTACAGGGACCACAGCAGGATCTAGGTCCAGACAGATTTGGTATCTTAGATCATCGAAGAAAGAATCAATAAAAATTATTTCAAACCTAGATATTCTTGTGTGTGTGTGTGTGTGTGTGTGTGATCCTATGATTCAACAATACTATAAAAGAAATAAGTTCTAGAAAGATTAAACAGTATAAGAGGCTGGATAGACAGGGTTAAGAGCACTGACCATCCTTCCAGAGGACCCAGGTTCAATTACCAATTAGCAGCATGCACATGGTGGCTAAAAACTAAGACTCCAGTTCCTGGAGATATGATACGTCCTTTTGGTTTTCACAGGCACCAGGCATGAGCATGGTGCACATATATATATGCAGGCAAAATGCTCACTACACACACACACACACATACACACACACACACACACACACACACACACACACACACACCATGCCCACTTGTCACTCCAGTGGATTCCGCATGTCAGGCCTGAAAGCCTGTTCACAGATTTGAGGTGTGCAGCTAGCTAGCCTCCTGGAATTCATTTCATTGGCATCTCCTAACTCAGATGTGTTCCAGATTGGTCTCTGCAAAAGTCTGTGGAGAGTTTTGTGTGCTTTCTTTGTTCAGGCATATAGGTGCCCTAAGAAATGATTCATAAATAGCTAAAACTGAGATTGAATATTGTTTCCTGGCCTCTACAGTGTTTCAATGATCCTAATTGATTTCCTAGCTGCTATTAGCTTGGAATTTTTACAAGGAAACTGCCTTATCAGACAGGTGTCTCCAGAGTTAGAGATAGTAGTCAAACACTATTGCTATCTGTAAACATAGTTAGAACTCTTAAGAGCAGTACCACACAAGGCAGAATTGCTTTACAAACTAGAGAGTAGTCGAAAAGCTTCCTGAACTAATGTTTGCATTACAAACCAAACCATCCCCAGGAGCTGCTAGAATGGGACCTCCTGGTGCTTACCTGCTTCAGACCAAGAGAATTTGCTTAGGGTTGTCAAGATATCCCAGCAGGGAAGAGCACTATTGCTCTTCTGAAGGAATCATTTACACCTGGCTGTTTGATCTTACTGACTTTGATGTGACTACTACCTGCCTATGATCCCTTCAGCACTCCCTTGTGTTGTTTCTGTTTGTCACTCGCCGGAATTCTTTGCCCACCAGGCCAGAACTCTAATCACCCTGTGGAACAAGAGGTCCCCTCAGTAACCCAGTCCGTGGTACACACACACACACACACACACACACACACACACACACACACCTACTTGCTGGGTTGCTGGACATGATGGTAGCACATACCTGTGATTCTGAAGCAGGAAGATTAGGAGTTGAAACCCAGCCTGAGTTACATAGTGAGTTTCAGGCTAACCTGGGGCTACAAGAGACCTTGTCTCAAAGAAACAAGGAAAAGAAAACTAAAGAGAAACATGTACAAATGAGGAAATAGTGTTAGGAATGTGCTAGAAAGTATGAGCAGAGTGTCTGAGGGATCCCCTCAACATATTCTGGTCTCTGAGGGCACCAGGCGGTTTTATGGCATGTTCCTCTGAATTGAAACATTTCTTCTAGGAGGGAAGGGAAGAGCCACCCGCCTCTGGGGGTGAGAGGAAGGGGAGCAAAAGCTCTCATGTCTGGAAAAAACGAGATCATGGAAGATTCACCAGGGCCCCCACCCCACCATCCCACGCTACAAAAGGGGATGAAGCTGCTGGGATTGGAGACTCTGAGCTAAAAACTGCTGACAGACATTCAAGCGTGGCAGATGGTGCCTGACTCCGGTGCTGTACACACACCACACAGAAAGCTCTACAGGCATAGAGAGCCCAGAATTTCAGGATTTGGGGAGTTGTTACCCATGTTGGAATAGTTTTTCTGATGATGCAGCTCTTTTCAAGTTACCCTGGCTCCTTGTAAATAACTCCTCAGCTGTACTCCTGTTGGCAACCCTAGTAAAAGCTCACTGGTTCATCAAATTGGTGTAATTTTTTCTTTGGTTTGTCATGGACTTCTTTTTCAAGGTAAGTAACTGTGTGTGTGTGTGTGTGTGTGTGTGTGTGTGTGTATGTGTGCATGTGTTTGTATGTGTGTGTTTGTGTGTGTGCGTGCGTGTGTGTGTGTGTGTGTGTGTGTGTGTGTGTGTGTGGGTCTCCCCAGGAAAAGTCTATGACACAACAATAGTGCTCAGACATGTATGCAGACAAAACACCTATACTCATAAAATTTTCAAAAACTATAAATGCAAGCACAAGGGTAAATTGTGCACACAACGAAAGAGCACCACGGGACTGTGTGGAAATCTCCCTGAAGGCCACAGCCACCAGAAGGTGTGGATGGTGCTGTCTGTGCACTGGCCAGTGGGCATCCTCCCAGGGGTTTGTAAACTGACCCCATGCTGATCTCTGCTTTCCAAGCTTAAAATTGAGCCTGTCCTCACCAAGAGAGAACTCCTTCATTGCTCCAGAGTGTCTCACATCAACCACCCTCATAAAGCCCTGACATTGAGGAGACATACTTCACAGACAGAATACCTGTGAACGCACGGGTGTTAGCATCACCAAATGCCCGAGCCTATGGATAGGCGGGACCACAGACCTGTTGCTAAGGGCAACAGCCACCATATTCCCAAAATCCCTAGGGCTCGCCTCCCACCTTTACCTGGCCATACGTCACAACTCATATAAAAATACAGGGAACATTCCTTTCTCTTTCCCCACTCCTCTCTTTCCGTGCCACCTCCCTCCACTCTCTCCCTCTCAGACCTCCTACACATGGAACTGTTTGGGCCTGGTATGTGGTATTCTTGTGGTCAAAGAGAAAGTGCCTCTGGTTTCCAGTTTCCAGGTTCTAAACCTGCTACGCAGACAGGGTACGTTCTGGATACAAGGATGAACTTTGTCCTTACCTCAATGAGACAGAAAATGATAATCAAAACTGTCACTACAACGGTCACAGATATTGCCAAGATGACTTTGTTGTTGTAGCTGTATCCTGGAACTGCTTTTGTGAGCTAAAAAGGACAAGATAGACAAATGGACATTTCTGTTATCAAATCATAAAAGAGAATGTGAAGGCTAATTGTTCAACATCCATTCTTTTTTGTTTGGTTTTTTTTTTTTTTTTTTTTTTGAGACAGGGTTTCTCCGTATAGCCCTGGCTGTCCTGGAACTCACTCTGTAGACCAGGCTGGCCTCGAACTCAGAAATCCGCCTGCCTCTGCCTCCCAAGTGCTGGGATTAAAGGTGTGCACCATCACCGCCCGGCTCAACAACCATTCTTGAGCTGTGCATGGTAATCAGCACTTAGGGAGGTGAAGAGAGCCGCTGTGAGTTTGGCACCAGCTTCCGCTATGAAGTGGGCAGGCCATTTGACGAGTATAGTGAGACTCTGAGTCAAAAAGCCAAGATTTGGGAGTGTAACTCAGTGGTTGAACCCTCCTCTGCTTAGCTTGTACTAGGTCCTGGGTTTGATCTACACTGAAAACATGATATGGAAAAAAACAAAACCTAAAAACGTTTTTCCAGATGAGTAGCCTTCATACTTATAAAAGACCGTACTGAATCCAATGTGTAACATGCCTTATTGTTGCACATTTTATTATATTCTGTGTTTTAGGCTTGCTTCTGTCTCTAAACTTAGAAACTCAGTGGAAGCTAGGTGGAACACTTTTATTCCCAGCACTGGGAGGTAGAGGCAGATAGATACTGCGTGAGTTCCATCACTTGAGGCTAGCCTGGTATACTTAGGGAATCACAAGAATCCAGGGCTATATACAGAGACCCTGTCTCAAAAACAAAAAACAAAACAAAACCCCCCAAAAACATTAAGAAGCACAGTGGGAATCACTGTCTTGGCTGGGCTAGCGTTGAGTGGGCCAGCAGAAGACCTGGAGTGGGAGCCCCTAGTCATTTCTGCTGAACTGACTGAGGAGACTGGGGCCCCATGTCCCAGCGCTGTCCTCACCTGACTTGGTTCCAGACCCTTCTGTTCGCCTTGGGCTTCTGTGCTCTCGTTGATGTAGTTCTCAATTTTCCACTGGTCTGAATCCCAGTCAGCCCTGGTCAACTTGAAATCTTGCTGCTCACTGAGAAGCTTCATCAGGAGGCCTGTTCTGGAGATGAGCTTGGCACAGGACATTTGCACTCGAGTGTCAGAGCAGTCCATCTTCGAAGTCCTGATAACGTGAGAGATGAGCCTTCTCACATCGTTGTTGGGGATGAGGGGCCGCAGCTGCTGGTTTAGATGAGATTCAAACTGTTCTCCTGGTGACATGAGTGATGGGTAAGCAACTTCTGTGGAATGGGTGTGCGTATCAGCCTCCACAGTGAAGGTTGACTGTGGCTGGCTGGTTTGCTGCACAGTTGGACTCAACTTGGATGTGGACACATCAGAATCTGCAGCAGTATTCCCAGGAGGTTTATTTTCTGATGCAGTTTCTTTAGGCACAGGTGATGTGAAGGTGTTTTCTTCAACATTATCTGTTGCAGCCTGATTTCCTTCAAGAGGCTTTTCTGTAGAAGGCTCTGGAGCAACATAAAATTCTGAAAAGGGCCTTTCTGGGTAACTCCGATCTCCTAAAGATGAAAAGACAGCTCTCGCAGGGGAATTTACCAGGCTCCTCACTGCAGAGGATGCTGCCGGCCTCTTTGCAATCAACTGGAAATGAGATTTTTTCTTCCTAAGGTTTCGATGTCTCTCTTCAGGTTGGAAACTTGGGTTAGAACCCTTTGTTCTCTTCACATTAGCATTTGCACTTTCTAAAACATAAATGGTGTAAGACAAGTCTTTTCGTCTGTCTATGAACTCAGGTAGTGACTTTGTAGTGGGAGCCTTGTCCACCAGGGACGGTTCTGGGGAAGAAGAGGGCTCTTCCCCATGCTCCTTTGGGAGCAAGGGCTCTGAGGAGAAGGAATTTCCCACTATCTCCCTGGGCTTATGCTCTAGACTGAGCTGCTGCAGCTCTGTTGAGGGTGGGCTCTGGAGCTGCCTGTCCTGGGAGAT
>JADRCD010191551.1:0-21363 GCA_019843815.1 Montemys delectorum | reverse complement strand
GCAATTGTGTCTTTCCTCTTCTGATCACACACACACACACACACACACACACACACACACATACACACACACAGTGACTATTTCTACCACACAAAAATCGATTGCTAATAGTCATTTATGAATAATACATTTAACTCATCCCAAGAATGCTTATTGAATACATACTAAGCACCAGGCAAAGTTTGCGAGCATTTGTAAGAGGATGTGTATGAGGCAAGACCTATAAAATTACTTCTAGCCTCATATTGGGGAGAATTTTCATAAATAAAATCCAAACTCATTTTGTGGACAATCATTTAGCATTACTCACTTGGGTTTTGAAATCCAGACTGTTAAATTAATAACATTTTCAGATTTGGATATTTTAGCATGCTGGAATATCCAGGGTATAGACAAGCCCTTGTCTACATTCTCATGAGTCAGTCTTGGAAGACAGAACGTTTCTATGCTGTTCCTTATTTTCCTCCAACAGTGTCTTAGGCCAGAGGCAGAACTATCAAAGTCACATCCAATGTGAGTATCAGCTGGAAAGACAGAAGTCTCTGCATTAAATCATAGCACTTCCTATCATGGTAAGTCTGAGTTTGAGAGTACAGAACATCCAGCCCAAGCAGATAACTAGATAAACCAGGCTCACTGGCAAAGGTGATCATTTCCTCACTAAGCACCAAAAATACACATTAGAAAACTCCCTTCAAAACATGAAAAACATGAAAAACAAAACCTAACATCTAGGAAAATTTCCATGTTAATGATTTCATGGTTTCTTTTTAACATCATCCCAAGCTTGTACTATCTTCAATGAAGAGCAAATGAATGGTCCTAGATCATGTAGAATGCTTGATGTTCTTCTCCATTGAATGGCAATTAAAATTTCTGCTCATTCATTAAAGCTGTACAACAGTTTGGTGAATTCATGGGCTTTGTAAAGTTTCATCATTTGCCAGCTCATCTCTTTACAGACACACTAAGGGTACAGAGCTAGGGATGAGTGACTTAAAATAAAACATTAGGCCAGGCTCTCTCTGATTCAGTTCCTCATATTTTGCTAATTTCCATTTTAAAGAAATCTATATCTAATGGTCTTGCGAATATATGTAAAATGAAAATTTTTATTCTGTAATCTGTGGAATTCTCTTCTGAGCATGAGAACAAGGGCACATTTCTTTACCTTAGATATGAATTTTTTCAGATGATTATTGTAGTCATTATTATAAAAATTAGAAAAAAATCAACAGTAAGGATTCACACAGTAGGGATCATCCAGTAAGCAGCACTGTTCCTGGTTTTATAAATAATTACATATCCCTAATTATATTATTTGTTTTAATAAACAAAATGTTGTTTAGATACTGATAGTAATTACATTTTTATATAGATAAACACTACACAGACATCCACTCTACACTGGCAAAAGTTTCAATTTCAAACTGATGCAAATCCTTCTGTAAATGAAGCTATAAATAACTATCTTTACAACAGGAAACAACCAATAGCACATGCCTTTTCTCTGTCTCAAGATTAATTTAAATTTCCTATATGAACAATGAAAAACATTCCATTAATCATGTTTTATTTTCTACTTTTATCTTTTATAAAGGACGAGGCACGATCTTTAGCTAAAATAGAGTTCCAGATAACTGTGGTGTGACTGAGCTGTTATATGAACCCAGAAAGACCTCAAACATGGGTAAAAATAGGTATGAAAGCTGTGTAAGTGGAAAGCACAAAAGTAAAGCAAAGATGCTGAATTAAGACCCTAGAGCTCTGCACAAAACTACATCTCCCCTCTCGAAATAACTCAAAAACAGGGCAGAAAAGCTCAGGAGACAGTCTCAGTATCTGATACTGGGGTCTCAGATTCTCAATATATAGAGGACATATTATTTTAAAACATAAAGTGCAAATAAGATCCTACTGTGTATTTGCTAACAAGAAAATAACATGCCATTAAATTGGGGACACATTTCTTTAGTAGGAGGCAAGGTTATATAAGGATGGGGAATGGTTTAGATAGCAAACAAGGGTAGTTTGTGAGGGATTTGACCTCTATGAACAGCAGGTTTGAAAGTGTTTCAGTTGACCAATGTTCCTTTGTGGTTAAAATCTGAATACCCAAACTATCCAAAAACCTGGAACATCATTTCAAAGAACAAAGAAAGTAAGAACGCAAGGACATGTATTTGGATTTGGTCATTCTCCTCACAGTGTGGGGAAAAATACCTTGAGATGGATGTATAATAGCATAGATACTCCATGTGTGAACTTTCAAACATTCTCAAGACTATCCTCCAATTCAAGAGGTTGAAAACGAAAGCAAAACCAAAGCAAAAGTTTGTGTGTGTGTGTGTGTGTGTGTGTGTGTGTGTGTGTATACATATATACATATATTCTGTCATTTCAAGAAAGCCATTTTTTATATTTGTTCATTTGATTTTTCCACATTAATTAGGTGATACTTGCATGAATAATTTCATCATTAGGAAATTCTATACTGTATATGATCTCTATTGATTGATACAGAAAATTGTGTAATATTTTTCTAGAAATATGATAATCCCTCAGAAGAAAATGGGATTTGTCTTAAAATAATATATATTCACATATTATAAAAACATATAATGCATTTTTTATATATACATATATATAATTTTATGCATATACATATATAAAATATATATACACATTTCAAATTATTATGTATAAAGCAGGCAAGATGGTCTTCAAACCTCCATAAGAATGTTTTACGTACAGTTTCTTAGTGAAGTTCTCTAGCAAATAAAGTCCATTGTTATACAGAAGCACATAACTGAGGGAGTTACTTTAGGGATCTAATCTGCCTGCCTTCACTTTGAGCGTGTGCACAGTAATCTGGAGACTATTACTACCTATATGCCTGGCTTGTGCTCCATGCAGGGTCAGGATGACTGGACTGAGGCCTGACAACGTGCATTTGTAGCCAATTGAAATGTTCTATTCACATTGCCAGCATTACAACCACAAGTTGGGGACCACTGCTGGAATCTTAACATTTAGTTGCCTTCTTTTAATGTAGGTATACAAATCTATTTTCTTGCAATTTATTCCTAATTTTCTTGATTTTTGTTAGTCCCCCTAATGCCCCAGAATGTTCCATTTCTCATGCCATTGCCACAGTTTGACAAACAAGTTATTGAGTGTGTGGAGAGAAAGGCAGATGTCAGTCATCCTGCTAAGATGACTTCAGATATATTTTCCTATGATAATGAAGCAACTGCACAGGGTGAGCTAGTGATACAAGAACTTATAGAAATACTATTTTCAACATAGTTAATGGAGAGAGGAAAAATAGCAAGATTTTTCAAAATTCTATCTATTCAGCACTAAGTGTGCATGTTGTTCTTCTATAGCTATTGCACAGGGGTGCTTCGTAAACCCTCAAAGGACACATATAGATTAGAGCTGGACACACAAATGATATACTATTTTGAGACAAATCACATTTTCTCCAGAGGGATTATTCTAGAAAAATATTACACTGCTATCGAATCTTAAGTCTCAAACAATAAAGATCAAATAGACAGTATAAAATTTCATAATGATGAGATTATTCCTGCAGGCATCACCTAATTAATGTGGAAAAAGGCAAGTGAATGAAAATAGCCTTCTTGAAATGACAGCCAGTCATAGCATTTGTTAAATCTAAAATGATAAAAAGCAGGACTCCAGAGAAACTGAAGTACAAACTGATGGCCACTGAACAATCTATCAATTCTACGAATATATGTGAACACAAGTGCAGACATACACATACACACACAATACCACAAGCATTCCCCACGAAAGTCCACATGCACACACACACATGCTCATACACACACACATACTCAAAGTACCTTTGAGAGAGGCTTTAAAACATTGATTTGCTATTATTAGCAAGGTTTAATATGTAACAAACACCATACAAAATACTACCAAAATGGAAGATGAGATGTGACACATGCATAGATTCCTGTAGGCAGTGTTTGGCACCAAAGCAAATAAACCCTTAGCTGAACTTTATCAGAGATAATCTGCACAGAGCGCATGTTCCTAGGTAGAGTGGAAGTAGAAGAGGAAGCCAATCAAGAGAAGTCAGCAACTTGGCAGAAATGAAGGTACGCAATGCATCCGTAGATCACACGAAAGCATGTTTATGTATCCTATTTCAGAGTATATAAGGAACAAAATATGCCACATGCAGAAGAGAAACTATTGCATAAAATTGTTGCAGACTCTGTGTTGAAAGAAAAGAAAAAGGGTAGCTGAGGAAGTGAGTATCAATGAAAGTTCCTGACAACTTTACTAAAAGAAATATAGATGAAAATGAGGAACAGGTTTTTATCGTAACTGTGAGACCAAGACTGAGAGGGCTGGCTTTACATGACCAGAATTTGCAGTGAAGATTCAGCCACAGGGGCTGATCCCTGCAGATTTGCTTGTAGGTGGTGAATTTGAGTCTACAGTCCCAGCTAGCACAGTAGCCTTTCTCACTGCATCCCACAGAACAGGTGAACCTCATCAGGTTAGTTCCGGAGCCTTAGGTTTTCTCTTCAGTACTTTAATAGCACAGATGATGCTTCCTGGTCTTTATTTCCAGAATTACTATCACTGTCAATAAAACACACATGCCTGATACTAAAACCAGCTTAATTATTTACTCCTGTGATGTCTCCTGTGGCTGAAACACTTTTCTGTTTTTAATTTAGAGAAATGGAATGTTTCCCGAGAATTGAGCCTAGGAGAGCAGATCCATTATGAAAGGCATCAAAAATGAACCCTACATCTTCAGAAACACCATTTTGATTAAATTTTACTACACTGCCTACATAAACTTGTATCCTTGCTCCAGACTCCAACAAGTTAGGAATTCAAGCAACCATCAGGAATTGACAAAAAGATATGTCAGGGACTTAAGCCATTATACTTAAAGAAATTTCAGAAATTAAACAACCTGCTTTAGCCAATAGAGTGTACAGTATCAACAGTATTCTGAGACACAGAGATCCAAAACTACTGACAGGCAACCATCCGAATATCAAAATACATAGAGAACCACACAAGAGAAGAAACCAGGCAAAATGCATTTTTTATTTTACTCTGCTTATCCATTCCATCAAGTTTTCTCTTTAAAGGGTCATACGTTATGTATTTATAAGATGAATTCACATCTACTTGAACACAGTTTTCATTGTCTCCTGCAAATGCAGCCTCCTTGTTCATAATCCATTTTTTTAAAAACATCTTTCTATATTAGCTAAACCCTTTCATAAAACTTGTTCCATTTAAAACCATTTCAAGTAAGGAAATGTGTTTGTACCTTCCTTTCTTTTCTTATCAAATTCTGGGAAGATTAAGTTATAGACTCCATAGATAATTTTCTGAGAGATGTGAATTTAGATTACTAGAGTCATTAAAATCACACATTCCATAAGTCCTACGGATGGTACATTATTTGTGTGTGTATTTTATGCTGCCACTGAGACGTATGGTACCACTGTGTTAAAAACAAAAAACAAAACCACCACAACACAGATCCATAAAGGAGACTGTAATCCCTCCCTATTAACGGAGTCTATACATTTGAATTGCTACAGTAAATCTCAGTAAGGACATCAAATGCTTTTTTGGGGCAAGGAAAAAGAATTACCAGATAGGTACATTTTCTTCACAGCAGTATTTTGTCCCCGTAAGATGTGAATTATTTTTAGTGCAAGCACAACATTTCTTTTTTCATTGTGACCTTTTCCTGGACTGTGCACATTCCCAGCGAGCCCTAGTGTCCTCTTCCTTACACTACTGAAAGGCCTTGGTCTTCACCATTAATCTTATAGTAAGTTTTCATGCTGTGGGCTTTGTGCACTCTCTCATGTTTTTCTTGTACATCATCTAAAGGACTTCAAAGATTATACTGTAGACACTGACATTATTTAGCATCTTCCCCTCAACTGGATAGTGATAATGTATATTGTTTATGAGTACAGAATGCCTCATTGTTTTATCTCTTGTTATACTCTGTTCATCTTTCCATTGTTTGAACATCTCCCCAATATGCCAGTTACACTTCGGCGTATTACAGAAACGTTGCCATTTCCAATCAGTCTACCAGGGGAGGGGGTGTGCAGGGATTCTTTTTTTCAAATTAGTTCATATACATTTATTTGTTATTGTGTTTAACATTTATTATGATTATTACACTGAAAAAATATGATTGAGAAAAATAAATTATGGAAATATTTTGCCTGGTTTCTTGATCAAATGTTCAATTATTATTTCTGAAGGCCTGTCACACACACACACACACACACACACACGCACACACACACACATGCACACACACACACACACACACACACACACAAAACACACACAGAGAAAATATCCATCTTTCTTTCATAATCAGTTACCCTTATGTTAGAGTTGTAAGTGAATGACAGCCTGTCTTTGACAGCTTGGTCTGAAATTGTAACTGTGTTTAGAAGTGGTCATGGAACAGTTGAGGTTATGAGCACATTTCATGCAGCTTAGATCTTAGAATTAAAATCTAAGAACAAGAAGTCAAAGGAGCCTTGGAATATTCATGGTGTCAGTTCCACTTGATATTAACTTGCTTAGAAATTGGGATACTGTAAAATTTATAAAGTGTTGACACTGCATAGATACCTTGTGGAAGCAAATGGGTTGAAGATATTCTTTGACTAGATATTGCATGCCAGAGAAGTATTTTAAACTATCTACTCCTATATACTCTTACTTTTAAATGAGTGAAAATGAGGTAATTTGATTACTCAATGCATAACGCTCATAAAACACAAGCAAGCAGACACTGTAATGTACATTGACTTGAGCTACACAACATTTTGTAGTTTTCATGCAATGGAAGAGCATATTCATGACAACATAGGATATAAACAACCCCAGTCTCAACCAGGACTTATTTCCAAACACAAGGAGCATTCCTTAAATAAGACCTTCTAAAACCTAAGCACACTCCTTTAAAATATTAATGATTTGAATCAATAAACCAGGAGAAGTACTTAAATAATACAGTTTCTGCACATAATTTCTTAATTAGCAAATGAATATTAAGTTATTTATTAGTTATATTCATTTAGCTGGATATAAGTCTCTGAAAACACATCATTTGTTCATAGGAACATTCCATTTTTAATTATGTAGGAAATAAAATCCATTTTAAAATTAAAAATAAACCAAAAGCCTACTTTTTTCAAAACATAGCACAAAAAATATGTAAGCATAGTATTCTAACTTGAACTATACATCTGGACTGTGGTTATGAATCTCTTAGAAATGGGGCCTTTGAAATTAGAGCCATTATTATCTCTTAAGGACAGTTAACCAGGTGCCTGGCAAAATTGGTGAGACCTTGGTGCATGGGGATCACATGAGACTTGGTAGCATTACTACAGAAATGTAAATGTGGAAGATCACCCCATACTTACATAAAATCTACAAGAAACAGTACTAATGTAAGAGCCAGAAGTGTCACTCAAGTCAGAAAAGTAGAGAATAATAGGAAAGCACATAGGTCAAGAAAACATTGAAAGTGGGGCTTCTGTGGCTATACTGACATACTAGATAGATAGATAGATAGATAGATAGATAGATAGATAGATAGATACATGGCTGCTGAGAGTTATAGAACACACAGCTGCTGTGTACTGCAAGAAGCTAAACCCAGTTACTTATGCAACAATATTTTAACCTATGACTTTAGGATTTTTCTGTGTTCTTATTATATATACATTATATATGTATATATAACATATATACATATAGACAGTAGTTTGTTTAACTTGACATGAACAGTATTGTAGTGCATTATACTTTAATTTGAGACAAGATTGACCCTGTTTCCCATAGTTATTTAAGTTATCCAAGGCGCTGTCAGTACATTTTGCTGTTGACTTGCTTTAAATAGCGTAAGAGCAATACTTAGAAATGCATGGATGACTAACGGTTAATTGGACTCAACACATTCACAATGAGAAACTAACAGTAGACATAGCTGATTGAGAAATATTATTCAGTCTTAAGTAACAGCAAATCATCCCACAGCTTCTAACTCTATCCATAGAGTTCTAAGAGGGAGAAGCATACTGCTTAGATAACTGCTTGAAGTTATTTCTCTCTGTGTTAGGATTCACCTATATTAGTTCAGATCTAGAGGCTCAGACAGTTTCTCTTTTCAAACAAACAAAAGAAACATGAAACAAAGCTTATGATATTTCTAAATGTCATGGTAAAAAGATTGAGTCACATGTATTTCAGCCTTGTTTCAGTGAATATTTGTAATTCAAAATCAAAGGATGTGCTGATTCCTCTCCAAAATATTTTCCCTTGGCAAAGTTTAGAATTTTGAAAATATGTTTTTTTTTTTTTTAGTAGTCAAGCTCATACTATCCTAAAGCCATAGGACCAAAAAGCAGAGTGATGTATTACTCCTGTAGGTGAAAAGACATGATTGAAGCTGAACTGTAATTTGGCATACTACACTTCCATACTAATGTAATATGACAATGTTATTATGTTTGCTATTTTTCCTGTGATCATAGCCATATTCATCTTCTTCAACTTGACATTAAATTAGCTAATATGCTCAGATTCTAATCTGTGCCACCGGCTGAAAGCAGAAAAGGACAAAGCACTAGTTTCTTTGACAGTAAGCATGCATGCACACATGAATAGGCAGAATTTAGATGTTCCATAATGAATGGAAACTCTTAATACAGACTTAGAATATAGTGAACACCTGGAAAATAGTTTACAAGAAAGTTTACAGCCATCTGCCACTTAAAATAATGTGAGGTAGTACAACACACTGTTTTCCTCACACCTCAAACAAAGAAATGGTAATGCCCAGTCCAGGGTAACAAGTAAATTTCCATGGGTGAAATAGTTTAAGCAGATATCAAATATGAAATTACATCTCTTCAAGCAAAGAAACAGAG
This sequence comes from Montemys delectorum, assembly GCA_019843815.1. Classification (NCBI taxonomy): domain Eukaryota; kingdom Metazoa; phylum Chordata; class Mammalia; order Rodentia; family Muridae; genus Montemys; species Montemys delectorum. The sequence goes on along the minus strand of JADRCD010191551.1, from coordinate 12,373 downwards.
AGGGATGAGTTTCAGGTGGGATGAAAACATCCAGCAGGTGGAGAAATTAGCATGTGCAATGGTGAGGAACCTGGAAATTCCAAGTGGTGGGTGCCATGGGGAAGTGAATTGCCAGAAACACACCATATGGACAGTGCTCTGCAATATCTAAGTGTGGAAATGAGGACTAGAGTCGGTCCCTGGGGTGTTATTAACTCCAGCCTAATGAGGTAGAATACTGTTGGCCACTGAAGACACATTAGAAATCTCTTAGAAAGCTTTAAATACTCAGTTGCCCGTGTCTTAGTAAGTCCCTGTTATCACAAGTTACCTACAGTGTGTTGTACTCAGAAATATGATCCAAAATACAGGAAATTTTAAAATACAAAATAATGTTGTTCTCAAGAGAATAATATATACCACTTTAGAGAGATAAACTAAGCATAAACTATATGGTAGAGAGTAATTGCTAATAAAATTCCTATAGGAATTTAGAGAGGTAAAGAAAACACTTCTGATTGAAAGAATCATTCAGGAGATGATGATGAGTTTTAAACCAGGAGAAATAAAAGTAGGAAACGAAATGGATTTGAGGAGAGAGGACTGGTAATTGAGCAGGAATGAAAACATTACTATAACAAGCAAAAATAATGATGATCCAAGAACCTGGAATTAGATCCTCTCTTTAAGAAGAGTGCAATGCATAACCCCATCTCTCCCCCTCTCCCACAGCCTACAATTATTTGCTTAATGAGTACATCTCTAGGACAGCAATTCTCCAAGGATGAAGGGGTTTATAAAAACCCACATAACTTTCAAAATAGCCTCTGGCATGACTTTACAGAGATGCCTGTGTTTTTGAAAGATTCTCTTCAATTCAATTAATTAGTATGATTTATCCAACATCTTACTCGCAAGTTATAAAGTATTCCCATCATCCCACTGGTAATTATGTCTCCAGGCTAATATAAATAAAAATGTCTAGTTACTCAAATCCACTCTGTAAACCATCTCAGATATATGACACTTAGAAGTTCTACTGGGGGCAGGGGTTCTTGTCTCCACACAGTATGGCTTGTTTTTTTTTTTTTTATATTGAAATATTTATTTCCATTTTCCTTTTGGGATATTATAGTCACAGAATTCCTGTATCAGTCACTGAGATAAGAATAAAACACAAGTAAGAGATGCCCTCCATGGCTCAAGGTTTCTAGTTTGCTTGTTTGTTTTTTAATTGTAAAGTTAACCTCAGTGGAGGAAAAAGTGTTTATTAAAATCATATCACTACTATTTATGTTTCTTCCAGAAAAAACAAAGGAACAAAACAAAACAACAACAAAAAAGGAACCCCACTGAGATGGGGAGACATGATAAATGTAAAAGGTAGAAAAATGTGTCAAGATGGTTAATTCTTATCTTTTACTTGAAAGCTTTCAAAATAATAATTACTACTGTTTTATATAAATTATAGCTGTTATTTATAACAAGATGTACCTGTAAATACTAATGTCTATCTACAAATCCTCGTCACAGGAGAACACCAATGCTCAAATCATACGTAGTGTGAAGTAATGGCTTTATCAACATGCCAGTATTCTGAGAATTCTCAAGCATAATTCAATGCTAAGTCATGCAAGAAGCATAACAGGAAACATTTATTGAATGGCATTTACCCATTTACAAGAAAATAACAACTAACCTTATCATGGGATCCCCACTTTTTTTCACTCAAAAGCCACATTAAATACTTTCTGCAAAAACTAATTTGAAGACAGTCTGATATCTAAGGTCAGATTTGAATGTTCCTGAGGAAAAGCCCAATAAGCATATACAGAAAATTGCATTCTTCATATTCTCTGGTGTATGGGGTGTACAGTCTGACACAAGGAAATGGCAACTGTTGTGTAAAACATGGGAAGTGGCTTAGCAGAGTTTGGCAGAGGACGTTCTTTAGCAAAATGAAAAACGTTTTCATACCAAAAGCCCTCTCTACAAACACACTAGTCATACATCTGTCAGGATTGAAATTTTGCAATAATAAAATCATAACAAATTCTCAGTCTTTGGTTGTCCTTGAAAGGTTCTCATCATTTTTGAACATGAGCAAATGCAGGCAGTCACTGGTCTACAGATAAACACATGTTGTTATTCAAACAATTGTGAAAGTACTTTAAAATTGTCTTTGATTTTTTGTATATGTAAATGTGCACTGATTCTTTGTATGAGGGTATTTAGATAACTCACAAAAGATTGTTCTTAAGACTAACTTGATTTTCAGATATAAGGCATATGTAAATGGATGATCATTTCAATGTATTTTTACTGCTTCTAGTTACTATATACTAGAGAAGATGATCCTATAAAATCAGGGGTCAGATATTTTTGCATTCATGATGGTTTGACCATGAAAGATCTTTTAAAATAATTCCTTATGTATTATTTTACATTTTCATTGTATTTAGTCATATCTCTCTCTCCCTCATTATTTCCATCTAAGCGACCCCAGGGACCTCCAACCTGACTTCCTTTCAGCTTTATGTCTTATTGTTATTAACCACATGAGTCCAATTTTTGCTGACCATATACACATGGGTGTATGATTTTTTTAAAGTATTGTTATCTTTTTTACAGTTATTTTCTCTGACAGTTTCATAATCACATAATGAATCTTTATCACTCTCAAACCCATTGTCCTTTCTTACCCTGCTGAAACCTTACTTCTTCTCATCAAGTGTCCTTCCTACTTTCATGTGTAAATAGTGCAGTCTCCACAGCAAGGAAGGAAGATTATTTACTGGAGTAGAGGTAACTTGTCCAGAATTATACACTGAAGAAATATGATAACCCCTTCCCTTGGCCACCACTAACTTCCAATGGTTTCTCAGGGAGGTGTGGTGTATGTTTGGTTTGTGCTTTCTATAATCAATATTTTGGGCAGAAACCAAAGACAGCTGATGAATTGTACTATATTCCAGTTTGCAAACATTTGATTCCATAATTTATTTTAGTTTGAGCCTACCTTTGATATTGTAATTAACATATTTTCAAACAAAGAAAAAAACAACAAAAAAACAAACAAACAAAAATCCCAAACTCTAAGCTATCTTTAAATGGAAAACCAACTTTGGCCCTTTCTCTATAGCCCAAATCTTCAACCGTCACAACCCTTTTGCCATTCTGCTAGAACTTTGGCATCTATCCTGTAGCATTTACAACCTAAGATGTGCATGTAGGCTACTTGCCAAACATGAAGCTTCATTGTGGATACCCTAAATATATAGTCCAAGATGTTTTTTATCATTTCGATGAAGTCTTACAAAGCCATAACTTCGTGAAAGTTCAGTAACCAGAATTTTCCTGTTGGCCAGCTAATTATGTGGTAAACTGTTCATACTCCAATGCAGACCCCTAGAGAGGGTTGTGATAGAATGTGAGGTCCACCTTTCTGGTCATGCAAATACTGTGAGATTAATGTGGAGAATTCAAGTAGATAAATGACAAAAACAAGGTCTTGAAGAACAATAATTAAACATAGTGTTTTTAAGTGACGAGGGAAGAGTGGGCTTATTTACAGAGATGTAGAAAAATAGAAAATCACAATTTCTAATGTGCACAGAAGCCAGGGTCCTCAAGCTGATCTGATCAACTTAAAAACTACATAACACAAAGCAATATGAAGTTTCACAACTTTGCCAAGAATCCCACGTATAGGAAATTAACAGTGTTCTTTCCAATGAGATAGCTATAAGCAACTAACAAACAACACTTGACAATTAACCACCTCTATTAAAAATCATTTAGCTTAAAAAACAGCCCTAAAGTAAAATGGGCATTTTTATGTATGAAAACAATTGAAGGCCACATCCTTAGCAGTCCAATTTCAGGAGATATAAGAACTTACATTTTTATACTTTGTAAAGCAAAGTATAAAAATCTGGACACGATAACAAGTATCTATCTGCACTTGCACAGTTACTCACGGTCATTGCAGAGCGGGCCACTGAAGGAGGTCATGGTGCAGTCACAGCTGAAGCCGTCCCATTGCTGCAAGCACACACCTTGATTTGAACATGAGTCCTCTTGGCAGGTTGTGCTGGGCCCTGGAAAACATTCCAAAACACACAGAGGTTCTTTAGTTTCTTGTTTTTGTTGTTTGTTTGTTTGTTTGTTTTTAAATCCAGAATGTTCTTTACATGAGCTAGATCACATATAGTAGTTGCCAACACCTTAAATTACATGTTCAAGCTAGTTTTGAAAGTTCACACATCTGGACTAGGATCTGAAAAGTTTAACATGAAGGCCTTCTTAAGTTTCAAATAAAAGAAAAATACATCATAATTGTAACTAAGCCAACAGATAGTTAAAGGAAGTGGATAGTTTCTAGTAGGGTCATGGTGGTAGCAGGTAATCTCATTCTATCATTAATGATTGTCAATCACCATTTGTTCTTTAAAAATGAATGGATCTCCTTAACTTCTTACCAATGAATAGAGATGCCATGAGAAATGGAGATTGTAGGATATGAAATTGAGATAAAGATTGGTAAAAATAATCAAACAAACTTATGGAAAAATGTCCTGTGAGATCCAGCTACTTCGATGTATACACTATGGCTAAGGTATGATTCCTTGGTGCTCTGGATAGGTATGTTGGCAAGTATCAATTTACATGCTTTGACGATATCATGCAGATAACATAAAATGAATAACAACATAAGTGGCATGCCCCTATCAAACACACATGTAAAAGGAATGCTACTCTGTCTCTAAAGAATTATAACTAAACATTGAAAAACAAGGACCAGAGAGGTGTGATCAGAGCACTAAAGGCAGTAACTGTACAAACATGTCCAAGACTGAAAGCCTTTATGCTATGCTACAAAATGGGACATCTTGCACAATGTCCAAGAAGGAGAAAATTAAATCTGAACCCAAATAACAGTTATTAAAAAATATTAAAAACATGTTATTTTAGGGTTTCCACTGTGTATGTTGGGGTTTCAGTCTTGTTTTATACACACAGGGCTATCTACCTTGCAAGTCAGCTTTCATCAATGCAACTTTGTCAGCAAAATTAAAAAAAAAAGCAAAATATATTTAATGTTAGTAAGCAATATGGAAATGGGGCAAACAGAATGTTTAGATTCAAAAAAGCATGCTGCTGTAAAGGGAAAAATGCTATGTATAGCAAACAAATTAATATCAACAGCCATAAATCTTAAGAGAAGCCAAAAAATGAGAAAGCAATGTCATTTTTAGAAGCTTACACTATATGTTTGTGTATATATATATATATCATGATTAATCTAGCCAATGGCACAATAAGGGACAACTTAAAGAGCTCTTGTGATCCCTACTCTCCTGCACAGCTATGGATGGATTCCTTAAGCAACTTGCTTATTAGAACATGCACCACGCTGTGTCATGTGTACACATATTGCAGATTATGGTCCTTACAGAGAAAGGACTTTGTGGGCTTCACCTTCTTTATTTGTGAAAACTTTCATTCACAACTCTGACTTAGTAACTCATTAACTGCTCTTAGATCTGCTTTGTTGTGATGCCAAAACACCAGAATTCATGTGACATTTCAAGTGGTTGAAGAAAATCATAAGGATATTAGAAACAACTTCAAATATAGTTCTCCTTAGAGAATATTCTTTTTGTAAGTTTTCAGGATATCATGATCATTGACACTCTTAAAAGAGTAGGTATAGGTGATTTATAGATTCTAGAGTGCTCTTGTCATTGCCTATACCTTCCTAACTTTCTTTAGGACTAATTAACTTCCATGTAAATAATTATTACAGAAAAAATTAGGAAAAAGAATTTATAAAAAAGTAAAAGGGGACACAAGCATATAACTCATTTAAAAGGGATAGACAATTTATTATTTCTGGTTATAATAATTACATGTTTTCTAAAAAAAAAAAACATAAAAACAGACTTCAAACAATAGTGATGGTCAATGAGATTATATCAGTGAATAAATATTTCCCTAATAAGTCTTTATATAAAGTCATGATTTTATCAAATGAAATTTACCATGTATCATACAAACCTATGTATGTTATGACTTTCTCAGTAAAGGGACTGTTCACTAGAAATTACTAAAGTAATCCTAACTAATGTATACTTTTAGAAATACAAGATCTATAAATTCCAATTATGTAATAATAATTAGTGTCACCAAATAATAATCAAACTTCCAATAAAGTTACAAGTAACAATGGTAATAGTAATAATCTCCCAGGAGAACTGAATATATCATTATTTCAACTTAAGCATGGACTACTAACTTGCTCACTATTTGTTGTGTCCAAACATATTTGAGTAGTCTACATATTAATAGCCCACAGTGTTAGAAACTAAAGACAATACGTATCCAAGAAACATGCATTTCTTGAAACAATGATCATTGGCTATTTCTTCCCCAGATGAGAATCAGGTATAAGGGAGTCTTCTGTTATGGAGAACTTGTTTTATCAAGTAGTTATCTACTTTCTGATTGCCCAGAGAACAGAAAAAGTAGGATCAAGAACTGAAGATGCCCTATTATTATTAGCACAGAAGTTACATGACTCTTTTCTGAGGAAGAGTTAAATTCCATGAAAGAACTGTCTTTGAAAGAGATAATCCTTTGACTATGTCTAATTTAATTGCTAATTCTAAAACCATGTGAATCTCATCAATCACACTTATGACAAGTTTATATGAACATATTCTTAGAATAGAAATGGTCAAATTAATTTTGGGATGAAATCGTCAGGGAAAGATGATATCAGAAAGACAGGAATGTGATGATATTCCTAAAGTAAAGGAAAACATGAGAAGAAGTGAGAATCGTTAGGGCCAAGATATTTAAAGGTTCTTCTCCACATGGGCAGACTATTCCATAAGCTACCACAACGAGGTTAAATATTTAGAAGCTAATTTAAAGCCATTAAAGAGAAACCTATCTTTAAGTATCCTATACAAATTCTTACTAAATTAGGTTGGAAACAACAGCAAATGTTATTACTATAAACATTTGGTGAACAACCTTCCTTACATCCTTCACTAACAGAAGGGGTTAGGGTGAGGTCCTTTGTACTTGTGATTTCTTCCTATCTCGTGGTTGCTGAGCTGTCTCTTTCAGAAAGCACTTGCCATGCAAACGCAAAGTAGTATCCAAAATCTGTAGTCTTTCCCTTAAAACATAAATCAACAAATGACCTAGTCTCACTAATTATTAGACCATTTCTAAGTAACAGCAACAATAACAACAACAACAAAAAAAAAAAAAACAAAACTCACATTATTTTGTTCTTCCACTAGGGATACTTCATTTGTATAGTAAATTGTATTTCCTAAACAACATGAGAAACCACATAGTCTTTTTTTGCTTTGTTTTGCAAGTGTTATGTCAGAAATTTTAAATAATAAACAAATATGGTGGTGACACTAAAATGATTTTGAAAAAATAGACTTCCATAAATACTCATATTCTCTTTTGTTACTTCCACAGTTAGAATTTAAGTTAACTTTTGAGAGATAGAGATACTTTGGAGAGAGGAAATTGATTTCAAATTTAAAAAGTTCCATAGACTTAGGTAATTGCTAAATATAATGATGTTATTTTGGCTAAGAAGAAGTGATTTGTAATCTCCTTAGGAAAAGGGCTCACATTTGGTTCTTCCTTTTCACTCACACAGCATTCCTTATAAATCTAAACTTTCAAAATGGATAAAGCTTTGTTGAAAATTAAAGGACAAATAGTAACACATGCAGAACCATATAGTTCCTGATAATGTAATTGAATTACACTTATAGAGGTAGAATTGGCTCAAAAAAATTGGATGTTGAAGTTAAAATTACCTAAAATGAAAGCAGTAATCAAAAAAAAAAAATTCCTATACATTTTGGTCTGATAGAAAACATGAAAGAAATGTAAGGGAGTCGAGTGCATATCTGAAGCATTGTACAGTGATCCTGGGTAATATAAGAAACCTATTTTGGCAAAACAGATAATTTATTGCTTACTATCAGATACATAAAAATCAATTAGCAATATAAGTCTGGGTATCTGAGCCCTATTCTTATTTTTCATTCCATTAAACATAAAGTTTTCAAAATGGATTGAAATACATTATAATTATTGGAATAAATATTTTTTCTATTTTAAATGGGTAGCTGATGCTATAACTGTAGCATTATAGAATTGATTCATATGCTAGTTAGCCAAATTATTGTCCTTTAAGATGAAAAGACAAGCCTGTAGTTACAGCTCCTTTTTACATTGGACCTTAGTATTTTCTTGCAAATAATCCAGCAAACTTAAGACTTATGGAGTAACATATCCAAAATGTGAATTAGGATTTCTAAGCTCTAAGTGAAAACACCGTGGCTAGCAGAATTTTTGCTGGTTTGTGGGGAGGGTTGTTTTAATTAAGTTGATATTTTGGTTGTATTGTGTAGTGTGAAAACAAATATAGTACCTTCGCATCCTCTCTCAATTTGCCCATTGCAGAAAAGAGCATCAGAGATGAGATCTGGAAGCCTGCCATTCAAGTCCACAGATGCCAGGCAACCTTGAAAGCCTTCTTTGGCATGGACCAGTTTGGGCAAGGATTTGTATGTTTCTTTAGCCACTCCTCCAATATACAAGTCACCTGTGAAAAGATCAATTTAATTGTTATAAAAGTACCTCAGCATCGAGTTTGACCACACAGTATGATGAGGATAACAAAAGACATGGTATTTATTTTATATTAAATTAAGAAGGTAAATGTATGATCTACTTTTTACTTTCTTAAAAGTAGAAAATAATGTAATATTTGAATAATGTTTTAGCAGCTGACTTTTTCTAGATGCTACTAGCAAAAGCACTGTGTAGATTCACTAGGGTGCTACCTAACAAAAATAGTGTAGCCAAGGGAATAAAGATGTCTGTACAACATCCAACCCAGGTATTCAGCAACTCTATTTTCTGATGCAGTTTCTCGAGTTATCAGGAAGTCCATTTTCAAAACACAGAACAACAAAATCTATCCTGTGTGTCGCTTTGAGGAACAAAACGTGATATTTAGAGATCTCCTCCCAAAGTGAAAGTATGTAATATATCAAGTGGAGGGTGTTATTATAGAATAAAACTTCTTTTTTTAATTCACTACCAGAATCTGCAAGACCTTACTGATTAAAATCATATTCTGCACTATCATTTGGTTGGTTTGCTTGTGGTTTTCTTGTTCTTGTGGAATTAATGTATACTTACATAATCTCCCCCATTTGGTTTCCTCCTCCATCCTCTCATGTGTATCCTCCTGCTCCCCTTTGAAAGCATGGCCTCTTTTTCTTTACTTGCTCTTGTTAAACACACACACACACACACACACACACACACACACACACGTGCATACACAAACATGGCACACATCCCCTAACTGTAACTTGCTCATTTCTTTAATGTTACTTGTTATGTATATAATTTTCAGGCCAAACTAGGCACTGGATCAATCAGGGGAGTTATCCCTTGGATGAACTATTTCTCTTGCTCTCAGCTTTAGTTGTCTACAGTTGTCATGGGTAGAGTCTTGTGTGATATTTGCTTTCCATATTGGTATGTCTATTGCTAATGTACTACTTCACATCTATTTTAGGCAGCCATTTCATTGAAATATCATGGTAGGTTTTTGTCTTTGATTGAATATCTTCTTCACTGACTCAATCCTTTTATAGTCTAACTTATGTAATTCTTCACGTGTTTCTGTACTAAGTTAAAAACAACACCACTTTTAACTCTGTGCTACTTTGGAATTTTTAAAGAAGTTATTAATGTGTGTCCCTGATTCTCCTGAAGTTTCATATGGAACATTTTGCTTAGTTTTGCTGTCTACAGGCTCCTAGGTTTAGGTTTCTTCAACCTTTCAAGCAGTATTGGAATACCAGTTTTATTCAGTCTGCAGGTCATTCACAGTCAATGTAATTAATGAGTTCAAGGAGGGTGACCTCAGAATTCCATAATCTTCAGCTCCAGACTGCAAGTTCTGCTGACACACATCTGTCAGCTACTTCTCTAACTTTTCTACCCATAAATGTCTCTTTTACCTTAATCACCCTAAGAACATGACACTCAGTATAATTTTACTAGTATTTTAAAAAAATGTGTGCATTCATAATGCTCATCTAGGTTGCTGTGCTATCTTTATGAGATTGCGAGCATGAACTGGTATTCACAGTGTTTCTTGAAATGTAGTAACTAAATCATTGGTCTTCAAAACAGATAGTTTATGTCCTCTCCCAGGGTTCACAAACAATCATAAGCTAAGATACCAGATTTTAAGGAAAGTAAAATAAAGCCTAAATCTGGCACTCTGAATTTTGTTGGTGAGGATATTGAGAATAAAGTATATAGGTTTATTAATATCACAAAACCTCAAGAACTGAAAATCTGCCCTCTGGCTCTACCATAAAAGCTGTCTTCATTGCAACAGTGTACCACTGATATAATTTGTGCAGAACTTATTGAATGTATTTCTCTCCTATCTCCTAAATAACATTGGGTAAGGCATCACCCTTGATATTTAAGGATGGCACAGTGTTCATTGTACAATATTAATTTTCTAATATTCTTTGATTATTATCTTCCTTATTTCCATTCTCTCCTGTCTTTTCACTCACTTCAGTTTCAAGCCGTTGTGTTTTAGATGCCACAGAAAGGACATGAGTCATAAATCAAAGGCATAAAATTAGCTTCCTGCCCTTGACTTTTCAAACCTAGATTCTTCTAGGAATGCAATGAATATATAGACATTTACATAAGGAAAGTAAAACTTACTTACACTGCAATTGGGCAAGCAAAAATTATAGAAGCATAATCCTGGATGCATAGCTATTGGGGGATGTCAAAAGGAGAGCACTGCTTTCTAATTTAAAAACCAGCCCCTGCTGGGCATCAACACTGCAGATAGATTTAGGAGAATAATGTAGATGGAGAAGCTTTCCTCAGAAGAACCCCAAAGCAGAAGCAAGATACTTGTGGGTGAACACCTTCATAATAGATTTAGCTATCTGGATGTTTATACTGCTTCATAGAATGTTCCATTCTCCACAGTATTGTCAGAGCAGTGGAAAAGTTTCAATATGCTCCAGCAATAGCAGACCAAGTTTGACATGGGTATGTCCCATCACAATAATATAAAAGCCAGACAGCAGTTCAGTAGGCACCTGGATAGGGACTGAAGATATCTGAGACCAACTCTCAGGTTTTTCTTTTGTCTCTCTACTTTCCAAAAGATTGGTATAGTGGGAGTTTCAGATAGCCAACAACGTAAATTAGAAATTACTCAAGGGAAAGAAAGAAAACTGAATTCAAATTTTCATTTTCTTTAACTCAAAGAATCACAGCTCAAAACAGAAATCAAGGAAAATTAGAAAAAGTAACCTGGAAAAACTTTGCTTCTTGAACACTGGAGAATATTAGGTGATATTATATTGTATATAATATCAATGAAAGAATATGCTCTCAGCACTCATTCACTTAACTAAATTCTTCAGAGTACCTTAATTCTTGTTCAGTACTAAAGAAAAAGTATTAGATAACAATGTGGGACTGAATAAAGAATTCTTAGCACTGCCTTTAAATGGTTTAGATACAGGACTTAAGACTGAAAGCTATGCAAGTAATGTTGGACATAGCTATGCTTCCTTCAGAATCCAACTTCCTAGAAGTTGTCTAAGCCTGGAGGACAACCAGTAAATGTTATTATACACTCTATAGTTAGAAGATATGCAGGGAATTAAGAGTCAAGAGAATTAAAAATGGTAAAGGGTGGCAGAAAGTTGATTCTAAAGAAGGCACACTTCTGTTCCTTTCTGCCTTCTACCATGAGTCCTGTGTCCTAGTTAGTAAGCTTTTTTATTTTCCTGATTGCTAGTGGAAGAAAAGTAGGAATCTTCCTTCTGTGCTACAAAAGACCTGAAAACCTCACATTAAGCAATGCAGGATCAGATGTGAACCTTACACATTCAAGGTGAGTGGGTCAGTATTTATAACCCTGGAGTTAATTCTCACTTTCATTACTGAAGCTGCACTTAGCTCCCCACAATTAGTAATGTCTTTATAAACTTTTCATATGCTAGAGAGTGGTCTTGAGGTTCCCTGGTAGGCTTCCATATAAAGAAAACAAAGGAAACACTTAAGTGGACTCAGCCCTGTGTACATTATCACCTCATCAAAGATGCAGAGTATCCTTTTGATCCTTAGAGAGATGGAAAGGAAATGACCATTAGCACTAATGGGTCCTTGCAGGTAAAAGTCTTGTGCTTTCAAAGGAGGATATGCTTCTTAATGACCTTCTGTGTGAACAGGGTCTACATGGACATCCATTAAAAAGTCAAGTTTCCTATGCAGTTTC
>JADRCD010191550.1:0-18797 GCA_019843815.1 Montemys delectorum | reverse complement strand
ACCACGTGGGAGCTCTTGCTCGTGGGGCTCCTTTGTGACCGCACTGCCTGCCTGTGATGTGCATATTAAAGTGGATGTATTTGGGTGGGGAAATGGAATTGTGAGGCTGCAAGCTAGCAATGACGAGGGGGGCTCTCAGCCTCGGGTGATGCATTGAAGGTGACAGCCAAGCCGCGTTAGCACCTGCATAAAATATTAAAGGGACGGTTATGCATTTATCACTCCATCCCTCTTAAGGCTGATAAATGAGAATCCAGCAACCTGCTGTACACCTCTAGCACTAGGGGCCCTCAGGGCTTCTAGGCAAACACATTGGATTTTCCTCCTCCTCCCCAGCTCTATGTCAGGGAAATCAGTTACAGAGGAGAGAGTGAGTTATGGCAAAATTTGACCTCCCATGAGCTTCATTGGTGAATCTAATTTTAGCTCTGATCCCATCTCCTCTCCCATGGCACCCTCTGCCCTGAAGGAAGAGGGGCCAGGGCTCAGCTGCTCCCTGCTCCCCTGGGCTCTCCCCAATTGCTGCAGAAGAGTCTGCAGGGCCCCGAGATAAGGGTTGGCCCCCTAGATGAGACAGAAGAATTGGTTAGGTACCCAGGGTCAGTGTCCTCTTGTCAAGCTCTGTTGCCACGGGCAAGAGAAAGAGGGAGCTGCTTCTTGGCTTCTAGCTCTTTCCTCTTTCTATGTAAAAGCACAGCTGGCACTGCAGTTTGTGGTCATTAAGAGAGCCAGGCTGCATCCCATCTGCCTCCTGTTTTTCTGGGCAACACCCTTGAGATGGCCACTATGTGTGTGTGGTCTCTGGGGAATCTCACAGCAGGCTTGAAGGAGGGCCTTTGCCTCCTTAGAGCCACAACACCTGGGCTCATGCTGAGATCAAGTCTCTGCAGTGCCATCCAGTGCTGATGGTCACTGTGCCTCTGAGCTTCTTGCATGTTGCCCACTAGTCTGAAGACAAGTCAGAGTATAAATCAGGAGGGTTAAACTAAACTGTTCCCCACCCCCCAGGGGGACAGCCTTAGTTGTCATTGCACAGAGCATTTCTGTCCTGGGGCTCTAGCAGGTCTCAAGCCTTGCAAGAATGAATGATGGCGCTCATGAGCCCAGGAGTTAAACACATGGGTGCTAGGGTGTGTGACCATGTGTGGAAGGCAGTCCTGCTGAGTCAGTTCTGGAAGGCTGTTCTAGGTTCGCTCTGCTGTCAACTGTAACTATGCATACCAACTGCAGCTGCAGCTGCTTTAAGTTTCTTAGCATGGCTCTTGGGCTCCTGGAGTGTCTCAATGGGTCAGGCTGCACAGGGCCTACTGCTTAAGCAAAGTCTGTCTGCATGGGGATGCACCAGCAGATGAGTGTGAGAGGCTCGTAGGCCTGGGTAGGTATCGTTTCTCTGGGTGTGTTTACACTGTGAGGTTGTTCCTTTCAAGAATTCCTGAGGAGAGTTCAAAGAGGGCTTTTCTTTGAGCGATTTGGAGAGCGAGAATGAGACTTGAAGAGGGAATGGGGCCGGAGGGGCCTTTATCTGCAGAGAATTGCTCCAGCTTTCCTGATAGAAGCTGCTGCCGCCTCTTAAACAGCTTAGTGCAGTCAAAAGACAGGCTGACTTGAAAGGCTGTTTTACAGCGAGATCAGCGGGGGCCACGAGGCAGAGAGTGGAGCCTCCTCAGTGGGAGGGGGCTATCAAAGAGAGGCCCTGGCTGATCCTGACTGCCTCTGCCCCTGAAGCCCATCTGCAAAAGCTGGCCATCTGTCAGCCTACCCTCCCTGGCCAGGACCAATAGGCCCAACTCTTGGGGGGTTGGGTGTGGCCCTGCCAGGCTGCTGGTGTCAGTGCAGTGCATTGATCGCCCGCCGGGCGGGCTGGGCCGCAAGCTGGGCAGCTCCTGCTTAATGTGATTGAAAGGCAGTTAAAATGGCGGTGACCTTTTCAGGAGGAATTAGATTGCCTGCCAAGACCGGTTAGAGGGAGTGATAACGCCAGCTGAAGAAGCTGCCCAGCCGACTTCAGAGAGAGGGAGGCAGAGGCAGGATGAGCAGGAGAGCAGTGAGGCCCATTTAAGCTGTACTGTGTGTGCTGACAGAACAGAGATTGCTGTCCTTGTTAGATATGAAAGAATTGAAGAACTGTGATAAGTCCCTGTGTCCCTTCATTCCCCTGTCCCTCCTCCCAGACTAGGGTCCCTTCGTCATCCTCAACAAAGCTTCCTGCATGGGTCAGATCAGCTGCCTTGAGTGTAATCTACTGTGGAGGGCAGTGGTCAAGCAAGAGTCTTGGTGAAGACACTTAGCTTAGAAGAACAGGCTGTGAGCTTGAGAGCTTGGGGTCAGTGACAAGGAGGTTCAGTGTCTCAGGACAAAAGAGAGCAAGAGAACATCGAGGGAGGTCCATCTACAAATAGATTCTTACTTATTTAGAGACGAGATCTCACTGTTTCACCCAGCTGTCCTGGAGCTCACTGTGTAGCGCAAACTGGCCTCAGACTCAGTCTGCCTCTGCCTCCCAATACAGACATTAAGAAACAGAAATGCAGCTCGAGGCAATGAGGGAAGTCTTCTAGAGAACAGCTTGTCTGCCACCTCAGGTCTCTGAACACTCTGGGCTGTGCACCTCAGGTGCCCATTGCAGGCCTTTGCACTGCTAGTGGTATTTGCATATGGGTAGTACCCAGGGCCCAGTGCTTCATCTAAAGATACCAACAATTAGGGTAAAAGATGTTTTTCTGGGATGCTCTGCCAAACATAGGCAGAAGAGAGGTCTTCAGGCTAGAGAAATGGGCCACAGGGAGGCAGCCTTGGGATAAATGTGACCATGTGACCATGGCAAGGAGCCATGTGACCAATGAGTAAGGGATCACTTTCCCTCTCAGTCCCTACCTCCTCTATCTTAGAAGGAGGTGTGGGGTGCTGGGTTGTAAGTCCTCCCTTGTATTGGTTGCCAATAAGAATTCACTTGTCTGGACTTGGGGAAGCCAGAACTCAGTACAACTAGAAGGAACAGTCTGCTCAAAGGACGTGGAAAAGATTGGTTTTAAATAAGGTGGCTGTGATATTGTGGGCCAGGTGTGGTAAGATGGCTCACTTCCCAGGATGATGCTCAGGAAGTGGAAATTGACCATCTGCACCTTTGTCTTTGAGCCCTGGCTGAAGCCTTGAAGGAGTGCAGCACAAAGCCCCTCACACAGGGTGACATAGGCTGGAGACAGTAGTACACTTCTTCATCCCAGCGCTCCTGACACAGACTCAAGTGGGTCTCTGTAATTTCAAGGCCAGCTTGGTCTACATCGTGGGTTCTAGACCAGCCAGAGGTACAAAGTCTGTGTGTGTCTCGGGGATGGGGAGCGTGTTGGAGTAGGGAGATGAAGGGTACTAAGGCAGTGGTTATGGAAGACTGTACTCCAGATCTTGCCTAGGGTTTCTGTCTTAGATTAAGGCTGGCTCTAAGCACCCTGAGATTTATAGACTGATGAGAACAGCAGGTAGGGGCAGCTTTAGCACAGCTCTTTTAAATAAGTGTTGATAAAACTTAATCGACAGATTATGGGACAAGAATGTGAAAGGTGTGACTCCACAGGCATGGGCCAAGATGGGAGCCCTAGTCCAAAAATGTCTCTGATTCCCACTGTGCTCCCTCGTCCTGTGGTGACACGTGTTGGAACAGTATACCGCTGGAAACAGGTTTGGAATGGAAGGTATAGGTGATTGCCTTCCGCTCTCCACCTCCTTCCATTTATGATGGCTGCCTGTTGGGAGGGGTGTGGCTAGGAGCAAGGCTTCTTATGTCCCCTGTGGCAGTGGACAGGATTTAATCACCTTTTGGAACACAATTGTTAAACTGGAACAGAGGGAGTGCTGGCAGAAAGAGCAAGTATCAATGGTTTAAGCGGCGTCTGTCTCTGTGACTCTCCTGATGTGAGGCAGTGAAACGCGTTATCGAGAAGGCCCGGAAAGTGGCTAAGTGCGTTTGACACACGCCAACTCCCTGCCTCCACACTGGATAATTGCATTGTCAACTGTTCACCGAGGTGGCAGGTGACACTGCAGGCCGATTGATTGTCCCGCATCGTAGCTCCCTAGACTGTCAGCTCCCCAATCGATGGCGTTTACACAAGACACCGTAACTGCATCTGTAACTAATTCCAGTGTAAAACTCCCCGGAAGCTGCGGCCCCTGCCCTCCTTGTAGGCAAGCACTGGGCTCTAGAAGCCCCAAGACTTTCCTTTCTCCCCAGGCTCTGTTTGGTTGGGAGCAGCAGGTGAGGAAATCAATGGTTCCTTTTTTTTGTGGTTTCAGGTTCCAGGATGTTACTGCCCCCAGTAAACGGGCATCTCCAGTTTCCCAATCGATCATTTGATCAATTGATTAAATTAACACTGATTCTCCCCCCTCAGTGGCCTAGGAAGAAATGAGTTTATGGGAGCAGGGTCATTTTCATAAAATTTAGACTTACATATCATTTTGGCACTTAGTTGGGCTCCAAGCATTCACTCGAGGAAAGGGAACTGTGCCAGGCACTGTTGACCATCAAACTTAGTTTGCCAGCCATTTTGTCCTTTTCATCTGGAGCAGAACCATCTCAGAGGGGCCTCCCTAGAGACCAGCAGCTGGTCTGGATCATCTCAGAGGTCCTAGGGACTGAGTTGATCTCTGCATAGCAGCAGCAGGAGCAGCAGCTTGCCTGCTCTTCCCAGAGCTACATGGAACAGGGGCCAGAGACTTGGAAGGGAGCTGTCTGTGCCATCTTGCCTCTGAGTACTGGCTTGGGATACTCCAGCAGCTGAGAACATAAAATGACAGTGGAGCCTTCCTCTCCAAGATGGAGGAGGGGGGCAAGCTGGCACGGGTGCTTTCGGCATAAAACGGCTTTATGGCCGTTTCTTTTTATTATGATTCTGCCAGAAGTCAGCAAGTGACATTTCATTAAGAAAATAAAGTTTAATGTGCTGGGAAGGAGGTTGAAGCCGATTGGGGTTAGTACTGGAGTAAAATTGGTGGTGGCAGCCTGCTTGGAACACCTGTGGGGATACGGAGTGGTTCCCCACATCTGTCTCAGCTGGGGGATGGAATGAGCATCAGAGTAGAAGACTGCTCAGGCCAGAGGCAGAAAGGCCTTTTCTTAGATGCATCATACCCGGCCTTTTTGCTCCTTGGTGAGAAGAACAGAAGGTTGCTGCCAAACTGGGGCAAGACTTGATAAATTCCTCTGGGCACTAACCAACGAGGCCTGGCCTGCCTTGTGGTGCCAGGTTCACAAGACATGGGACAGTTTTGTCAGTGTTCAGCCAGTACTGCTATGGTGTGTGGTGTGGATGATGCTGAGTGGAGTCAGGCTTGTGACCCATTAAGTTTGCAGTGTGGTAAGGAACAGTATTGGTACGATAAATATGATCTAAGAGTTGGAGTGGACATCAAGGAAGGGACTACTTACGCACCTGGAGGATGGGGACCAGATCCTGAAACTCTTCATACCAGGCCAGATAGGATGGCCTCCAAAAGGTTGAAAGAATGTAGGAGGTGAAAGGTCATTCCTTCAGCAAGAGGAAAGCACTTGAGCTCAGAGGTGGTACTAAAGAATCTCTTTAATTTTTCCTACCCACAAGCATGGCTAAGCAAGGCTGGCAGGGAGTATGAGGCTGCTGCTGAGCTATGTGCACTTGGGACTGGGAGCTGGCGGGGTTTGGCAGGGCTTATGGGGTACAGGCTGTAAGTGAACCTGATAGCTACATTCTGATTGATGGCGGAGTTTGTCTCCCAAACTGTCAGAGGGTTTATAGAGGTGCCACTCACCCTCAGGGTGGGAATTGCTTGTCAGGACACCTGGCTATGAATAGGAGACAGAGCTGTAACTTGGTGTTTTCTCAGCTTAATGGCTCTGCTGCCGACCTGCCTGCTGCCTCAAGTGTGTCAGTCCCTCTGGGTAGGCACCAAATGAGGACTGTCAGGACGATAGAGCCCAGGCACTGACTAGCTTCAGGGGTGGATGGATGGAATGAATCTTAGACCATAGACTGAAGGGATAAAGGGGAAGAGTCAGGAGAAAGGTACTGCCTGAAAGCACATCCTGATGTACTGAACAGCATGAAGGGGAAGTCGTCAGATGTGTCTAGGATATGTCAGGCAGTCTTGAGTGTCTGCACACGGGAGGTTGGAGCCTGGACTGGTGCATGCAGTGGGAGCCATTGGTGGCTATGGATGTGGAGCAGGGAGAAGCCTTTGGGCTATATGGTTGAATGGACTGAGGCAGGAAGAACACATTTGTGAGATGACTGGGTAGAGCTCTAAGCTTCCTCTTTGGTGCAAAAGATTCTGTTTCTAAGATTCTTTTGGGGAAAGCCCTTCATTTTCCTTTGTCCCTGGCATAGCTACTGGTCTGGCTAGTAAGATGTCACCTGAGACCCACAAGGACAAAGATGCAGGGACAGCTCCTTGGCCTATATGGAAATGTTCTGGGAGTCAGAGACCACTTGGCGTATGAAGCAAGCTTGATGAAGCCTTAGTAGCTCGTCCTTTACATTAGCCAAGAGTCTGCCTCTGGTTGGGCCAAATTCCCTCTGGGGATCAGCAGACTCTCTGGCCTCAGCCTGCCCTGCCCAGCCTGGTTGTCTTTGAGACTGCTCTGAGAGGCAGGTGTACATGCCGATCCTCCCTTGTCTGTCCCTTTCTAATCCCTTTCTAACTACACTTGTCCAGGAATCTGGGCTGTGTAAGGTGGAGATGAATAATTAATGTCAGGCGCTTCAGACACCAAATATTTGAACAGCTGCCTGGTGTTTTTGCTGGCAAAGGACCTGGTGGCCCAAATCAGGATGTTGGCTGGGGGGGGGTCCTACTCTATGGCTCTGATTGGCCTTAGCCAGCCTTTTCTCCTTTCTGATGGATCTCAAGCTAGACAGTGAGATAGAAGGACACTCAGGTCCTAGTTGGGAGTGACCTTTTGGATCTGAGTTTCGCTACCCTCTTTCTGCTCTTCCTGGAACTGGAAGACAGATGTATAGGAGGCCTGCCACTGTGTCCTCTAAGGACTACACATAGTATGTGAATGTGCGAGTTTATAAGCAGAGACAACCTGGAGCTACATGCAGTATATTTAAAGGTTAGGGAAGGATACAGAGAAAGAGGATGGAAATAATCAGGAATAACCTGAATGTTATTGCTGCTTGTACATATATCTGTCTCATCTTGGACCTTATTCCTACCTGGGAGCAGCAGAAAGAGCACCCTTGGGCTAGTTCTTAGCCTCTGGCCCTTCCTAATACTCTGCTTCCCACAGGCTCCGGCTTCGTTATGTGCAGTGGCAAAGAGAACCCAGACAGTGACGCTGACCTGGATGTGGATGGAGATGACACTCTGGAGTATGGGAAACCACAGTATCCTTGGGGCCCAGTAGGGCAAGCCAACAGTAACAAAAGTAGCTGCTGCCTCTAAAACACAATCATACCCTTGGAGCCAGTCACAGCTTTTAGGGGGCAGGGGTGCTCCTGAGCATTCAGAGCCCTTGTGTCCTACTGCAGCCTTGGGTCTATTGTCCTTGACCACCATACCAGATACACGGAGGCTGATGTCATCCCTTGCACAGGAGAAGAGCCTGGCGAAGCCAAGGAGAGAGAGGCACTCCGGGGCGCAGTCCTAAAGCAAGTGTGGGCAAAGGCGTAGGCAGTTTGTATGGAGGGATCCCTGGAGGCAGGGCTCAGCTGTCCTGCAGGCCTCACTTAGTTCTTTCTCCTTCCTTTTCTGTAGTGGTGGCCCACCGAGCACCCGCATCACACCTGAGTTCTCTAAATGGGCCAGTGATGGTAAGTCCTGACCCAGATTAGCAGGATTGGGGGTGGGAGAGAACATCTTTAGATGCTGGTGGCTGCCTCGGTCCTCGACACTCACCCGTGCTGTTCATCTAGCCAGAGTATGAGCTGAACTTTTGTCCCTACAGAGATGCCATCCACCAGCAATGGTGAAAGCAGCAAGCAGGAGGCCATGCAGAAGACCTGCAAGAACAGCGACATTGAGAAGTAAGTATGGTTGGCTGGCTGGGAAAGGGGCTCTTTGCAAGCAGGAAGGCCTGTTGCCAGGGCTTCTGGCCCTGTGAGCATAGCTCAGTCCGGCTGCCCTGGGCACACAGCCGGCTGTGGAGCCCAGCTGGTGCTAAGCGTGACTCTGTGAATTGATCACTGGGCCATGGCTCTGGGAGCCTTGGTAGAGAGGAACAGTACTTTCCTGCCCGCTGTAGCTGCCCCCGCCCGTGGAATGTGATGTATGGCTGCCCAGCCCAGCCAGTGCATTTGATTCATCTCCAGTTTCTGTTTCTTAATCGGGAGCTAAATTGGTTTCATTTTTCTTGTCCCGGGTGGCGCTCACAGCAGGTTTTAGGTAGGAGCAGTGGGTCTCATCACTTCCAGTAGGGATTTTGGCCAGGGTTCTCCAGCAAAGGAAAAGGAGAGCCATTTACTTAGGGCTGCTGAACAGTGCTGCAGGATTTGATATCAGCTGGCCATCCTGCTACCTGTCCAGAGCCCGAAAAGGGCCCAGTGCTAGCCCTGGGAGGTGTAGTTGTCCAGTGTGGGCTGCCTAGAGTGGCTGCCATTGGCCATTGCTTCTCTCTGAACCTGCCCCTCCCTCCAGCTGGAGGATAGGTTGCCTGGGGTTAAAGGGTAGCCTCTTCATTCTAGGGCCAGTGTTCCATCTTGCCTCCTGCCAGAAGAGTGGCTTGCAGGCCAGTGCAGGGCTGGGTCGGTGGCCTGGGTCACCTCCCATTTGTTTCCCTCCATTTTGTGTTGTCATAAATTCATTCCAGCCCGTTGTGCTTGATCAGTTTATCTCGGCCGGGGCCGCAAGTGCTGCTGGCATGATGTATGGGCCGCAGCGCAGGGCCCGGCTGCCCATGAATCACCGCAGCTGCTCCGTGTCAGCGCCGGAGCGGGCCATACGGATTCGGTGCAACCAGCTTAGGGAGGGGGGGTGACGTATGGATGTTTATTTAATAATTCTCTCCTACTCCAGCTGAGCAGGGCGGGCGGGGCTGTAAGAGGCGCCCACCCTCGTCTAGAGGGGCTGCTCATAAATCAGAAAGACAAGATCATTAATCAAGGATGGCGCCCGAGGGGGAGGCAGGGGCCAGAGCCAGTGGCCATCCATGAAGGTGCTACCCACCCAAGGCTGGGGGACGTCAGCTTTTCTGTCCCACCTGTGTGAGCACAGGCTCCAGTGGGTGGGGCACTCTAGGACAAGGTGGGGACTGATTTCTGCTATACAGAGATCTCCATCAGATTCACCAGGATTGATTCTCTTCAGTCTCCAGGACATCCTAGTTACAAAATACAGGTCCTAGCCCTAGGTCCATTTTATACCCAGGAAAGGGGAAGAAGGGTGCCAGGGCTTCCTCCCAGAGTGTGACCACAACATCCATGCCCTAAAGGGGCTCAGAAAAAGCTCACAGCCATGCCAGCCGTGGTATTGCACCAGACAGAGTAGAGGTGTATATGTACTGAGCAGTTCATTCTGGAACTGGATTCTAGCCCTCTATGTGGCTCTGAAGGTCTCGGGGCTGACCTTAGAAAACTGGGAAAGCATGGCTCCTCATCCGTGTTGAAAATTTGCCAGTCCACACAGGGATGGTCCTTACAGCATTGAGCAAAGTGTCAAAGAAGCCAGCTGTGTGAGTGCTAATGAGGGAGAGGAGGGTGAAGGCTTCCCAGAATCTTGAGATTGAGCAAGGAGCTCCAGGGAACTTGCTGGCACAAACCCTTTCTGTGTCCCTGGAGAATGAGGTTATGGGCCCGTTGTGTACAGCCACCAGGGAGACACATTCTGTATTGCTGCTGATGCCCTAAAAAAAAAATAGAGATTGAAATTTATTGTACATTAAATACTACCACTACCAGCAGAGCATGGTAGTACATTCCTGTAATCTCAACACTCTAGAGGCTGAGAAAAGGGGATGATGAGTTTGAGGCTAACCTAAGCTGCAGATTAAATTTGAGGCTAACCTGGGGTATGCAGTGAGACAAAACAATAAAGATGTTCTTCCCATGGCCTTCCCTGTGTATCCATCCTTCTCACAGTTGTATCCAGCAGTCAGACTATCTGTAAGTTCTGCAGCTTTGTGAACACATTGTCCCCATGCTAGCTGAGTACCCCTCTTGCTCCAGAATACCACCTCAGTCCAGTCTTGATGGAGTGCATCTTTGAAACCTCCCTCATTCTGTCATAGTCCACTACCCCTACCCCGACTTGCTCATAGCAGGTTCCTGCTGCTGGCTGGAGCAGTCGCCTCACTGTGCCTGCTTGCTACCAGCCTTCATGGGCTTGTGGGCTGCGTGGCCTTTGTTTCTACCGTTCCTGGGCCTAGAGATGCCTCTCCTTGTAAGCAGTATGGGCTTGGTCTGCCACAGCCTGGGCAGGCGGCCTCAGCTCTTCACAGATAAAACCGTGAGCATCTTCTCATAGGGGTTTTAGGAAGTATAAATAAGATAATTGGTAAAAAACCCTGGCGGTTGATAAGTACTTAGTACATTTTAGCTGTTTGTTTAGTATTGTCATTTCGTAAGGCACATCCCCAGTACCATTGTTTGTTCTGCTTTTGGGGGGGGGCGGTTGGAGGGTCCTGGGATGATCCCAACTATTCCTTGTTTATTGGAGCTGCTAGGTCTGCATCTCATCTTTCCCTTACGGTTGGACTGGCAAATGTTTTCTTGTGCTCACATGTCCCAAGTAGGGCTTATGCCACCAGTAGTCACTGATAATATGTTTTGGCAAGTAAGCCTCCATCTTTGGAGAACTCTTGCTGAGTTTAAGTTAGTAAAGTGATCCCTAGAAACCAGGATGAGGGGCAAGGTGTAGCTCAGTTGGACGAATGCTTTCCTATGTTAAAAGCCCTGGATATGGGCCAGGCGTGGTGGCGCATGCCTTTAATTCCAGCACTTGGGAGGCAGAGGCAGGCAGATTTATGAGTTCAAGGCCAGCCTGGTCTACAGAGTGAGTTCCAGGACAGCTGGGGCTGCACAGAGAAACCCTGTCTCGAAAAAAAACCAAACCAAAACAAAACAAAAAAAGCCCTGGATATAATCCCAGCACTCAGAAGGAAGGGCAGGAAGTACTTTTTTTAAATGCCATGATGAAATCTTACACTTTGTATGTTCATCTAAAAAACAAAAAGGGTCCAGAGAGCCCAGTGTGTGGAGCACATTGGCCACTCTGTCAGAGGATTGGGGTTCAGTTCCCAGCACCTACATGGCAGCTCACAACCATCTGTTTAACTCCAGTTCCAGAGGATCTGCTGCCCTCTTCTGGACTCCACAGTCATAACACCTATGTGCATAAAATTAATGTGTTTTGAGGAGGATTCCTTTGTATAGCCCTGGCTGTCCTGGAACTACCCCTACAAGCTAGACAAGGGGTCAAGGCCGGCCTGGGCTGTTTGGAACTTGTTTTTATTTGGTTTATTTGGGGACAGAGTCTCTCCATGTAGCTTTGATTGTCCTGGCACTCCCTTTGTAGACCACAGAGATCTGCCTGCTTATGCCTTCCACGTGCTGGGATTAAAGACATGTGCCACCATATCTGGGGAGACCATGTTTTGGTTTTGTGTTCTTTTTGTTTTGTTTGTTTTCGAGGCAAGGTTTCTCAGTGTAACAGCCCTGGTTGTCTTGGAGCTTTCTCTGTAAACCAGGCTGGCCTTGATCTGCCAGCCTGTCTCCCAAGTGCTAGGATTAAAGACGTGCGCTACCACCACCTGGCCTGTGAGACTCCCCTCTCTTCCCCCCTCCCCCCCCTCCCCGACAGGGTTTCTCTGTGTAGCCCTGGCTGTCCTGGAACTCACTCTGTCCAGGCTGGCCTCGAACTCGGAAATCCGCCTGCCTCTGACTCCCAAGTGCTGGGATTATAGGCATGCGCCACCAACGCCCGGCCATTTTTTTTTTTTTTTAAGACAAAAAACCAAACAGAAATCCAAAGAAATCTATAAAGGCCACAGTGTGGTGGTATGTGGTAAGAGCAGGAGATTGTAGAGTCTGGGAGGAGACAGCAGACTGTGAGGACTTAGGGTGATTGAAGACCAGTGGGTGCTGGCTGTTGCCAAGCACCTGGTTTAGATGCTGATGAGGTGACGTGAGGGGCGGAGCCTAGCTCTCTGGGGAGTGGTTGGCAGGTGGAGATGTTGAGGTCTAGAGTGGCACCACCTTCCTACCCTGTGCGATGTCTTTACAGAATCACCGAAGATTCAGCTGTAACTACATTTGAGGCTCTAAAGGCTCGGGTCAGGGAGCTTGAACGGCAGCTATCTCGGGGGGACCGATACAAATGCCTCATCTGCATGGTAGGTAGGAAGGAGTCGAGCATGCTCTGGGTCAGGTCAGTGCCCTGTGGCCCTAGAAAGGGTCTCAGCTATATTTGGGCCCTCAGAGGGTGAGCCTACTTCAGTGACCCTTTCTCTGCCCACCTCCTCCCTAGGACTCATATTCAATGCCTCTGACGTCGATCCAGTGTTGGCATGTGCACTGTGAAGAGTGTTGGCTGCGGACTCTGGTGAGGAGGCATGAAACTGAGTGGGTGGGCAGCTGTTAGTGGCACTGTCCAGAGGTTCACATTTGGGATTGCACCTGCTTGGGGGAGGCAAGGAACAGCCTCAAGTCAGGAATTCACCCCCCAAGTTGAATGTGTTGTCTGCACCCTCATTTTGGGTTTATTCAGTTCTCCCCTCCACACACTCACTGCTCGTGCCCTCCTTCCCACCCCAAGTAGGCCCTGACGCATCACATGAATTGCTGAGACCCCAGGTCCAAAAGATGCTGGTAGTGGGTAAGCCAGACTAGGGCCTCTGCCCCTCCCCCTCCCATTACTAAGCTCCTTCTGCTCCTGCCCTGTTCTTAGCTCAGGAGCAGCCATTAAAATGTCGCCCGGAGACAGCAATAAAAGGCCCGGACGTGGGCTCTGTGTCCTGATCAAAGGCCGCATGTAATCTCGTTAGGGCCAGGCAGCCACAGCTGGACTCAGCCTTGTTCTCATTACCGGGGCTCCTGCTGTGGGGCTGGCCAGGCGGTTTGATCCTGGCGTCTCCCCAACACAGGAGCATGTCTGCCTGCTCAGAGGCAACCCATGCATCCATCCCTAACCTGGCTGACAAGAATGAGGGCCCAGCACAGACTGATGGGGAAAGATGGCTGCAGGCCCAGTGCTCATGTGTACAAATACTGGGCCTGTCGTTCTGAGCCCTCCCCTTTCTTCTCTCTTCAGGGTGCCAAGAAGCTGTGCCCCCAGTGCAACACCATCACAGCACCCGGAGACCTGCGGAGGATCTACTTATGAGCTACCTGGACAGGCAGGCCTTGCCTCAAGCAAGTGACAGTGACTCTCCCTCTCCCCTTGTACATACTTGCACACAGGTTCCCCGTGTACATACATGCACATACACACCCAAACACATAGAGGACTCTGGAGCCAGAGTGGAACAGCCCTGCCTGCTTGTTCCTTCTGAACTTGGGGACCATGCCTCTTTGGGCTCTGTTTCCAGGGTGGGCAGAAGGCTGGTTAGGGAAGTATAGCGGTGCAAGGCTCCTGAGATCCATCCCCTAGACTGACTGACTGACAGACACGCAAACACCAGACTGAAGCACATGTAATATAGACTGTGTATGTTTACAATGTTGTGTATAAATGGGACACTTTACCCTCTACCACCTCCCCTTTGGTTGTATGATTTTCTTCTTTTTTAATGACTCCTGGAAGCAGTGCCCCCTTCAGAGCTGGCTGGGAGCTCGGCTCAACCACCTCTTAGGGCGCCTGCCTCTGCCTCTCCCATGGCATCCCTTCCCTTTCCCATGTGCTCGGTGTTCAGTGGTGTATATTTCTTCTCCCAGACATGGGGCATGTGCCCCAAGGGATCTGATCCCCTCCGTAGTCTTAGCTCATGGGGCTCCTCATGAGGAGCTGGGG
Organism: Montemys delectorum; assembly: GCA_019843815.1. NCBI lineage: Eukaryota > Metazoa > Chordata > Mammalia > Rodentia > Muridae > Montemys > Montemys delectorum. The sequence goes on along the minus strand of JADRCD010191550.1, from coordinate 4,877 downwards.
GCAGGGTGGAATGGGACCGAGCAGGAACAGAGGCTGCAGTTGGGCTGGCTGGCTGAGGATGCCTGGCTGCCCAGCCTGCTGTTGAGAACAACCCCTGGGGTAGATGTGCTCCCAGGGGGAGTGCTGGCTCCCTGCCCCTCCTGTGGGCCCTATGGTGTGATGCTGTGTCTGTATATTCTATACAAAGGTACTTGTCCTCCCCCCTTTGTAAACTACATTTGACATGGATTAAAACAGTATAAACCAGCTGCTGTCTGTGTTTGAAGGTCTGATGGGAGGTGGTGACTGAGGCAGTTAAGAGGGTCATCCTGTACAGCATTACACCGTAGTGTGTGAAGCCATAGGGGATGGGGGGCCACATCCGGGAGCATCCCAGCAGGTGGGGTGGGGGCTGAAGATCTGGGCTCCTGGCTATTGATGGGTAGGGGCTCTAGGTTAATTCCTTATCGATGTAGAATCGTCAGCTCATTAATCACAAGAGAGGTCAGAGCTTGGGGTACTGAGGGGATGTAAGCTCTAGTCCCCAACCTAGGGCAGAAGCAGCTAGACACAAGTCAGACAAGCTCTGGGTCTGTCACCTCTCAGTCCCCTGACAGGTGCCATAGGTCACCTGCTGGATTTTGGGGACAGGAGACTGTAGCCTGGTGGAATTCCTGCCTAGATCCTCAGGTAAAAACAGACCTTCAAGTAAAGGGCTATTGTTAGACCACCAGGACTGCAGATAAAGCACCTTGCTAGCTCCACAGCTCCCCACTGCTAGTGAAGTCACTGGATGCTTCCTGGCAGAGGGTTCAGGTAAGCCCTCACCAGAGAAATGTGAGAAAAGGTTGGTTGCTCAGACTCAAGGGATTTCTTTCTGGGGTGCCTGCAAAACCACAGAAATCTGGTCTAGTTGGTGGCTCCTGCTTCCCTTTGCAAGCCCACTGTGCTGGAATCCAGAAGAGACCCTTCATGGTCTTCATACCCTGCTCAGTGCCACCGAATATCCTGAGCACAGCTGGTAGGGCTTGCAATCCAGACCACCTGGCTTCCAGTGTAAAGTGAAGCAGCCCTATCTATCTATGCCTAGGAAGAGGTGATCTGCCTGTGGTCAGTTCTTGAGCAGCCAGATGTCTCATATCTCTATTCTCCCTTTCCCCTGTCCTGGACTCGTCGGGCCCTTGACACCTGTTTACCCCAACCCAGGGGCTGGGGGGGCATATACTCTCTAACCTGGCACATTGAACAGGGCATTCATTCCACCAAAGTATGCTTTAAGCTGTCTCATGGCACAGGCAACACTGCCACCTGTTGGCCATGGCTAGGGATGTAAGCACATCTCTAAGGAAGCAGAAAAGTAGCAGAGAACCCCAGAGATTGATGCCCAGAGGATACAGCTGGCCTCTAGAGACTTGGGGATCTACTGCCCCGAGAAGATTAGAAGTCTTCCACCCACAGATTTCAAACTGCCTGCCAAACTCTGAAAGCCCTTCTCTCAAACCCAAGCCCCTTGATCACAGAAAGTTCAATCAACAAATACTTAGTGACTACCTAACCTGCTATGTGCAAATTGTGCAGCTGTGACTTTCAGTACAGTAGATGACACAGCTCCTGAGTTCAGTCGGCTGGAGGGCACTGAGTGGGACTATCTTAGAAATGAAGGTGGTGTTTCAGCCTGAATCCCCTTACCCTGGCTCTGCCTTCCAAGAGAAGAATTGCGGCATCCATCCTTCCTCCTGTTGAGCATGGCAGCCTTTCTGCCCCGCACATAGTCCTCCCCTTAAATACACAGCCACCAAACCTCTCAGATTCAGCGGTTCCAAGTGTTGTGGCACCAGCAGGCCCCAGATCCCCAAATCCTCAGCTCTTATCTGATGTTTGCCTCAGATTCCCAGACCACAAGTTCGAGAGACATCTTCTCTTGAGTGAAAGGCCCAAGTGAGGACAGTGCTTTACATTGTGGAGCTTTGTCCTTGCAGAGAGGTCACAGACCTGCTCCCCAGCCCCCCTCTGCTACTCTGCAGCACCTTCCAGTCATGAAATCAAAATTCAAACCAGGCATGGTAGCATAGGCCTGTACTCCCAGTACCTGGGAGGTAGAGACAGAAAGATTATAAGCTCAAAGTCATCCTCAGCTACATAGTGAGATTGAGGCAGCCTGGGCTACAAGACATGCACACCCCTACTCTCCCTCCCCTACACCAAAACTTAATTCTGAGAACAAGTGTAAATGTCTGTTACCTAGCCAGGTGTGGTGGCACAAGCCTTTAACCCTAGCACTCTGGAGGCAGGGCCAGGCGGGATCTGTGGGTTGGAGGCTACACTGGTCTACAGAACAAGTTCCAGGGTAGCCAAGAACTAGAAATGTGCTACACAAGCTGTATATACATCAGTGCCATACGCCTGTTAACAAGCAGGGTCACCGATCCTGAGATTTTTGTGCTGAGAAGAGCTATGTTAAAGGTTCTTACCGTGATCTTGGTGTGTGCTTGTATATGTGTAGGCATACTTGTGTGCAAATGCGTGTGGAGGCCAGAGGTCCACCTAGGTATAGTATAGCTCCTCAGCCACTGTTCACTTTGCTTCTTGAAACAGGTCCTCTCTGTGTCCTGGAGCTGGGATTTTAAGTGTGTGCCACTGTGTCTGGCTTTTTTTTTTTTTTTTTAAATGTGAACTCTTTTTTTTTAAGATTGAACTCATGACTGTACTGCCAGCACTTTACCAACTGAGCTCCCTCCTCAACCCCACGTTATTTTTGAAGACAACTCTGGGTTTGTGTGTGTGTGTGTGTGTGTGTGTGTGTGTGTGTGTGTGTATGCATGCTCTGGGGAGGCAGAGATAGGCAGGTATGTGGGGCTCACTGGCCAACTAACCTAGCCTAATTAGTGAGCCCCAGGACAGAGAGAGGACCTGTTTCAAGAAGCAAAGTGAAGTGAACAGTGGCTGAGGAGCTATACCCTAGGAGGATATATATATATATCGAGAGAGAGAGAGAGAGAGAGAGAGAGAGAGAGAGTTAACAGACCAAACACCGTAGGACTCAGCAGCCTATCACACTTGTCCAAGTAACTAACTGTAAGGCTGCCCCACAGAAACCTGCGCTGACACTCCCATCCTCGGATCAGAGGGAGTGGCCATGCTAGCAACCCCAGGATAGATAGAGGTTGAAGGGAGTTGTCGGCGTTTATTTCCGGAGCGGGACCTCAGCTTTGGATACAATTATGCATGAAGTCAACACACAGACTTGTATAGTAAGTAGGATAGTCTCGGAGGTGGCTGACATGCGCAGATGACACAAAGTCCACTCCGCGCACCATGACCTGGTGAGCCAGGCGTGCCTCTACCATACGTTCCACATCCCTGGCCGAGACCACTTTATCAGCTCTAGAGTAGAGGTAGAGCTCAGGCCAGCAGGAGCCTGAGTCCTGCAGCCTGTCGTAGAAGTGGGTGTGGAAGAGGGCAGTGAATGGAGCAAGCAGGAAGTGAAACAGGACCACCACCAGGGCAAACGCTGCCAGGAGCAGCAGGCGCAGCACGGCTGGCCGGCGCTCCAGGATGGTTGCCAGGGCCCTCAAGGCCCCTATCAGGTTGCTATCACCAGGACCACTGTCAAAGATGGTGCCCACCACATGCAAATGGCGGAAGCGTTGATGGGTCTGTAGGAGCTCCAACACATAGCGGTAGAGCATGACGCCTGCATTGCTGAAGACGTGGAAGAGCAGAGGCTCCCGCTCAATCTCATAGTCAAAGAGGAGCTCAAGCAGTTTCTGGGCCATCACACGAAGTGAGGGGATGCCCAAGGACTCAGAGAAGAAGACCATGTGCCAGGGGGCCGTGTATCGGATCACAATGCAGCCCTGGAGAGACAAGAGTACAGGTTAGCCAAAGGAGCCCAGTAGCCCTACTTTCCACAGGGTTCTGCTGTAGCTAGGTTGCCAGCTGCAGATATAAGTGCCTCCCAGGAGTGGAAGTACACTCAAGGCCTGTTTCTGAATACCCAGGGCTTCATGCTATGGGATGGTATTTGAAGCCTGGAGCTAAGAACTTGTTTTGGCGACATCTGATTCAACCAGAAGAAAGTATCTTCACTCTCGATTTCTCTGTGGCTATCCTAGCTAACACCACTCCAGACCTTGCATAGTTAAGGCCCTGGGGCTTGGGTACATCATGCTGCCGCTACTGTGCCTTGCTCTTACTTCCTAGACACACGTAGGCACCCCAGGAGATCAAGAGGTTGCATGCAGGTCCCAGCCTTGGCCACCAGAGGGCGCTGATTAGCTGGCTCCGCATCGCAGTCCTTTCCCCTTCCCTGTCACAGGGGCCTGAAAACAGTCCACACTGTCTGTATTTGGGAGTCTGACCCTTAATTATATCTGATTCCTGGACTTAGGACCACTTCTCACACTCAACTTGAAATTCCAAACCAGAAAGAGTGAGAAAGACAGATAGACAGACAGACAGACAGGGACAGAGGGACAGAAAAAAAACAATGAAAGAAATTCAAAATACAGAAAATATTGTTATTAAATGCTAAAATCTAGGCCCAAGCTCACTTTCAATTTCCATACCCCTTACTGCCTGTCTCAAGTGAACCTTTATACCTCTGGCCAGGTCCCCTTGAAAGTCAGTTAGAAAAGGCACCAGATACCACCTCGTCTGGATCTTAATCCCTCTTATTAATTTGTTTTATAGACAAAGAACCTCTGTCAGGAGCATGTGAGTTGGGCAGGCTCTGGGGTCAGACAGGTCTGGGCTTAATTCCTGGCCCTGCCACTTATTAACTGTGTGAGCAGGGTACTTCATTTCCTCTTTCTCTGTCTGTGACCCCCATCTATAACTGAGATGACACCCACCACAAAAGGTCATGGTAGAAGTTTTTTTTTAAAAAAAAAAAAAAA